>CAWUFW010020122.1:0-161849 GCA_963921515.1 Calotriton arnoldi
ATTTCGGGCAGGAAAATAACTTTAAATATGCTTATTTTAGTTCCAAAAGTGATAATTCATATGCAATAGTTATTTACAGTCAAAAGATTAAACATTAAAAAATCACCATTCCTGACCATCTGGAGAAAATTCGACAGGTCCGGGGTCATCGTTTTTCATCTGAAAATTGATTTTTGCACTGTACAAAAATGATTCAAAATGTCAATTGGATCGTGCCTCATGTTGAATAACCACTTTTTAAAGCCTCACAGTGACCAAAATTGCCATTTTTCAGACCTTTCCTCCTACTCAGAAGCTTCTATTTTGACTGATTTCGGGCAGGAAAATGACTCTAAACACACTTATTTTAGTTCCAAAAGTGATAATTCACATGCAATAGTTATTTACAGTCAAAAGATTAAACATTAAAAAATCATCATTCCTGACCATATGGAGAAAATTCGACAGGTCCGGGGTCATCGCTTTTAATCAGAAAATTGATTTTTGGACTGTACAAAAAATTATTCAAAGTGTCAATTGGATCGTGCCTCATGTTGAATAACCACTTTTTATACCCTCACAGTGACCAAAATTGCCATTTTTACAGACTTTTCCTCCTACTCAGAAGCTTTTATTTTGACCGATTTCGGGCAGGAAAATGACTCTACTTACACTTATTTTAGTTCCAAAAGTGATAATTCACATGCAATAGTTATTTACAGTCAAAAGATTAAACATTAAAAAATCACCATTCCTGACCATCTGGAGAAGGTTCGACAGGTCCGGGGTTATCGTTTTTCATCAGAAAAGTTATTTTTTGGGACTGTACAAATTTTGTTTTCAAAATGTCAATTGGATCGTGCCTTATGTTGAATAACCACTTTTTAAAGCCTCACAGCGACCAAAATTGCCATTTTTACAGATTTTTCCTCCTACTCAGAAGCTTCTATTTTGACTGATTTCAGGCAGGAAAATGACTTTAAACACGCTTATTTTAGTTCCAAAAGTGATAATTCACATGCAATAGTTATTTACAGTCAAAAGATTAAACATTGAAAAATCACCATTCCTGACCATCTAGAGAAAGTTCGACAGGTCCGGGGTCATCGTTTTTCATCAGAAAATTGATTTTTTGGACTGTACAAAAAATGATTCAAAATGTCAATTGGATCGTGCCTCATTTTGAATAACCACTTTTTAAAGCCTCACCGTGATTAAAATTGCCTTTTTTACAGACTTTTCCTCCTACTCAGAAGCTTCTATTTTTACCGATTTCGGTCAGGAAAATTACTCTGAACACACTTATTTTAGTTCCAAAAGTGATAATTCACATGCAATAGTTATTTACAGTCAAAAGATTAAACATTAAAAAAACACCATTACTGACCATCTGGAGAAAGTTCGACAGGTCCGGGGTCATCGTTTTTCATCAGAAAATTGATTTTTTGGACTGTACAAAAAATTATTCAAAATGTCAATTGGTTTGTGCCTCATGTTGAATAACCACTTTTTAAAGCCTCTCAGTGACCAAAATTGCCATTTTTACAGACCTTTCCTCCTACTCAGAAGCTTCTATTTTGACCGATTTCGGGCAGGAAAATGACTCTAAACACACTTATTTCAGTTCCAAAAGTGATAATTCACTTGCAATAGTTATTTACAGTCAAAAGATTAAACATTAAAAAATCACCATTACTGACCATCTGGAGAAAGTTCGACAGGTCCGGGGTCATCGTTTTTCATCAGAAAATTGATTTTTGGACTGTACAAAAATAATTTAAAATGTCAATTGGATCATGCCTCATGTTGAATAACCCCTTTTTAAGGCCTCACAGTAACCAAAATTGCCAGTTTTTACTGACTTTTCCTCCTACTCAGAAGCTTCTATTTTGACTGATTTTGGGCAGGAAAATTACTCTAAACACACTTATTTTAGATCCAAAAGTGAAAATTCACATGCAATAGTTATTTACAGTCAAAAGATTAAACATTAAAAAATCACCATTCCTGACCATCTGGAGAAGGTTCGACAGGTCCAGGGTCATCGTTTTTCATCAGAACATTGATTTTTTGGTGTTAGACCTGGCATCCTTGGCATGGTTTCCCCTGACTTTTTGCCTCTACCTCCTGTATTTTTGACACTGTGCTGGAATTCGTTTTTGCTGGTTTATTTGTTTTGGGCACTTTGCCACTCCTGATCAGTGCCAAAGTGCAAGTGCTCCCTGGTTCAATTGTTATTGTGATTGGCTATCCCTGATTGGTATATTTGCTTTACCAATAAGTCCCTAGTAAAGTGCACTGAGTGTGCCAGGGCTGGTGATTCAAATGCTACTAGTGGGCCTGCAGCACTGGTTGTGTCACCCACAGGAGTAGCCCTAAGATGGTGTCTAAGGCCTGCCACTGCAGTGCCTGTGTGCAGTTTATGAACTGCCATGTTGTCCTGGCCAGTGTACACACTTGCCAGGCCTAACCCTTCCCTTTTCTTACACATTGGACACCCCTATGGTAGACCCAAGGTACCCCCCTGGGCAGGGTGCAGTGTATGTGAAAGGTAGGACATGTACTAGTGTGGGTAACATGTCCTGATAGTGAAATACTGCCAATTTCGTTTTTCACTATTGAAAGTCTATCTTGCCCTTAGGATAACATGGGGAATGCTGTGTAACATGGTTACTTGCATATCTTCCCATAGCAGCAAGATAGAAAGTTGGAATCTGGTACCTCTGAACTCAGAATTTAGTTAAACATCTTTTAGTGAAGGTGGTTTTTAAATTCTAAGTTTGGAAATAGCACTTTTAGAAAGTGGATATTTTCTTGTTCAACCTTTCTGTGTGCCTCTGCCTGTTTGTGAATTGACTGTCTGGTTTGTGAGTGACAGGGGCTGGGGGTGGCTGCAGGAGGCTGGGTGAGTCAGCACTAGGCTGAATAGACCTATCTATATGGAGAGCAGTGGGAGGAGAGCACCTGGGTCTGAATAGGGCTGCGCCTGCCTTCCACAATGCTGGCTCCACCTCCTGAGGTGTGTCTGATGAGCCTGGCCCACACTCACAAAGGAAGGAGAGGTGCCCTGGCAGAATGCACCCTGAACTGGTTTGGACTGGGTCCAGGACCCCACACACATGAAGAACAAAAACCTTTGGGGTATAAATACTAGAGCTGAAACCCCTGAACTTTAGACTACTTTTGGAATCAAGAGGAATCCCTGCCAAAGAAGATCAGCTGAAGAGACTGAGGAGAAGTACTGCCCTTGCTGTGTGTCTGGGGTTGGCCTGCAGTTTGCTGTTTCCACTGAGGAGAGATCTAAAGGACTTTGCTGTGTGCTGCCTCCCCCTGCTTGAAAAAGGACTTTGCTGAGTGCTGGGTCCATCTGAAGAAGAGTCTCCAAGGGCCTGAGAAGAGCTGGCCTTCTGTTTCTGAAGTCCCAGGCACAAAAGGACTTCACCCCCAGCCTCCCTGAACTTCCTTGCTGGGAGTTCCAGTCTGCCAGGAGGGCCTGTAACTGTGTGTGAGACCTCTCTTGCTGTTGGGAGCTGGAAGCGCGACGCAACGAGAGAAGCGTGACGCCACCGCAGCAGCCGCTGTAGCATCATCGAGAAGCATGTCGCCGCTGCTCGCCGTCGCAACACAGGAGAAGCGTGTCGCCGTCACCAAGGGTGTCATCGCATCACCGGAGAAGTGTGTCGCAGGGCTGTCGCATCGCTGACGAAGCGCACCGCCGCTGATTGCCGCCGCATCACCGGAGAAGAGTGTCGCCGTCACCGAGGGTGTTGTCGCATCGCCGGAGAAGCGTGTTGCAGGGCCTGTCGCGGCTCAGAAGTTCACCGCATGGCCGTCGGGCGTGCACGCATCGCATCTACAGTGTCGCATCGCAACAAAGACACCATTTCATCGCATCGCACCGGATCAGCTCAACGCATCAAGGCGCCATTTTGTTGCACCGGAACCAGAGCGCAGGAAGAACCAACGCATCGCCTTCACTGCACCCCTTTTGCTTGTTTTGCGTTACGCATCCCAGGTACTTTGAGACTGAAAGTGTCGCATTTGAGATCTACAAGTTTATTTTTGCAACAACCCTTTTTAAAGACATTCTACTGAGTTTTGTATGTTGGATTTTTGTCGTTTTGGTCTTGTTTAAGTTTAGTAAAGATACTTTATTTTTCTAAACTGGTGTAGTGTCCATTTGTGGTGTTTTCACTGTGTTACTGTGAGTGTTGGTACAAATACTTTACACATTGCTTTTGGGATAAACCTGTCTGCTCGTGCCAAGATACCAAGGGGGTGAGCAGGGGTTATCTAAAGTGTGTTTCCCCCTTACCCTGACTAGAAGCAAGGGTCCCTATTTGGACAAAGGTACCTACCTCTGCCAACTAGAGACCCCCAGTTCTAACATTGGTGGCAGCGGTGGGATTTGAACTTGTATTTGTACTTGACCCACAGTAATACATCACTAGTTTAGTGCAGACCACTACGCAACCACATACTGTGTTCTTTTTGGTTTTTGGTTCTATTTTTGAGTAACTCTTAAAGAAAGCATCATGTCCCAGAAGGGGAATGCAGCAAGTGAAAAGGCAGAATTGGAGTTCAACATTGAGGATTTATGTTCCTACAAGGTAGACCAGCTTAAACAATTCTGCAAAGATTTGGGATGTCCCACAAGGAGTAGCGCTGAGAAAGATGAGCTACAAAAGGCCTTAAAAGCCTGGTGGGAGGCCAAAGGAGCTACAAGAGGAGATGATGCAAATGAGGAGGTGGATGACCAGGGGAATGGGTTTGGGCCACAGGATTTGCCTGTGCTAGGAGCAGCCCCCAGGGCTGTCAGCATCCATTCCGCAGGAAGTCTCTCCCGGGAAGAGCGGGAAGAGAACCAAAAGATCAGAGAACATGAGCTGGAAGTCATGAGGCTCAAGATGAAGCAATTAGAAATGGAAAAAGAAATCCAGCACAAGGCAGAGGAAAGGGCTCATGCCTTGGGGGAAAAGAAATTGCTTTTGGCTCATGAGTTGAGCATGAGGGAGCTGGACCTGAAGGCCAAACAATTGGAGTCCAGCTCAAATGGTGGCAGCGCACAGCCAGTGCAAGGGGGTAAAGTATACATACCCAAGGATCTAGTGCAGAATTTCCAGAAGGGACAGGATATTTTTGCATGGTTTGAGTCATACCCTAATATAACCTTTCATACACCCACTCTAAAATACAGACTACCATTCTCGAAACCATAGACACACCAATACCAGTTACTACATACCCACTCACTGATTCCTAGGTCTACACACACATCCACTCAATCACCCATACTGTCACTCATACATGCAGTCACTCATCAATACAGCCACTATTATATGCACTGATACACCCATACAGACACTCACACTGCCACTCACCCATAGTTACTCACACACCTAGTCAGTCACCCAAAGAGTCAATCACAATGCCATTTACTCACCTATACAGTTATACACACACCCCCTCACTTATTCATACAGATACTAACACATACTTACTCTCTTATACAATCACTGACAAAAGCACACACTCATCCATACATCCACTCTCACAATCACTCACTCTCACATACACTCACTTATATACTCCAACACTCACATATACTGCCATTCACGTATGCAGTTACTCACACATATACCACTGAGACATCCATCCACTCACCAACACAGCCATATAAACACTCACCCACCCATACAGCACCTCACAGACGCACTCATGAACCCATATACCCAATGAATCACCCACTCACACATCCATGCAGGTAGTCACACAACACACAGACACTCAGGCACACATTCAGGTACTCAGACAACCAATCAATAACATGTACCTATTCACCAACCCATGCAGCCACTTACACACCAACTGACAGACTGATACAGACATTCACACAGATTAGTCACTCACCCATACATTCACATTCTTAAACTTTTTAGAAACACTCACAGTCACTGGATGATGTCATCAGTGATGTCACTGACCATGTCATGAGTGATGTAATATGTGACGTCATCCAGCAGTGCATTGCAGGGGCGTGAGTTATAATTAGCTCAGCTAACTATAACAGCTGAATTTCTCTGGTTTTATACGAGTGAAATGTCAGACTAACTATAACATCCCTGAAACCTGTGGTTTTTTCAGTGAATATCTAAGGTTTTTTAAATGCTAATTTCTAACTATAACGTCTCTGAAACCTGTGGTTTTTTTCAGTAACTTTTATATATATGCATTCAATCGCCTCTCACTCTTACAAGGAAGGAATCAGCACTCAGGTTGTAGTTTGGAAGTATTTAATTTGGAAAAGATGCGATCCACGCGTTTCGGCTAGTCCGAACCTTGATAATGATAAAAGACATCATTGTAGCTTCCTTATTTAAATGTACAAATGCCTCTAGTTGCCAACATTAACAAAGGACTACATATTACATTAATCCAAAAAGCTGGCAGCCATATTGGCCTGGTCACGATGCGAAAATTCAGGGATTCATACAATAAAGAAAAGATAACAAGTGTTAATATGCACAGAATGTCATTTCAGCATATCTTGCCCCGTGACCTCCGTACCTGTATGTTTGTCAACGTGACTTGTTCATAATAAACATACTTATGATTGCAAACATCAACATAAAAAATGGACTACACATTACTTTAAAGTGAAAGGCTATCGGCCATATTGATCTGGGCACTTTGTGTACTATATTGGTTCTTACACGAAAGAAAAGAAAAAAAAGGGGTGTTAATATACACACACTATCCCTAAATAAAATTCTAGCGATTATAGTTCCATTCCATTCACAGCTCATTTGAGATGTCATGAGTGATGTCATGAGTGATGTCACTGACCATGTCATGAATGATGGAATGTCTAAGGTCATAAGCAGTGCGTTGCGGGGGCGTAAGTTATAGTTAGCTCAGGTAACTATAACTGCTGAATTTTACTAGTTTTGTACGAGTGAAATCTGAGTCTAACTATAACATCCCTGGAATCTATGTTTTTTTCAGCAAATTTCTAGTTTTTTAAACGTTAAGTAAGATGCCTATCACAATGGATGGTGGGGGGTTGGAAGCAGGGTCTGGCCTGGCATTGTGCTGCCCCCACCTTAGCTTGCTGCTCCTGCCTACCCTCCTCCGCTTTGCCATCCATTGTCCAGGTCCATTCCCCTGCTCCCTCAATAGAGCCCTGTGTGGCCATAGTTCTGCCACTGGTCTTCCCGCCTTCTCTGAACAGTTAGCTTGCTGCCCCATCCACTTCCTCCCTATCCTCTGTTGTCTGAATCCATGCACTAGCCTCCTCCCTCCTGCCATGCATGGTCTGATGTGCTGCCACTGCTCTCCATTTAGCATGATGCCCCAGTCCACTCCTCCTGCCCTCCATTGCCCAATTATATGCCCCATCATTAACCTCCAGCTTAGCCTCTGTGCTTAGCTTGCTGCCCCGACTCTCCTTCCCCCTGCCCTCCAATGTCTATGTGCATGCCCCTGCTTCATCCTTTTTGCCCACCATGTTCTATGGACCTGCCCCTCCTATCTACTCTGAGTGTTCTGTTGAGCTGTCACTTCCCTCCCACCTGCCTAGCATTGTCAGATGACTGTAACCTGTCCCTGGCACCTCCACCCTGCCTGTCCACATTCCATGCCCCTATCACCTTCCTCCTGTCCTCCATGGTCCATTTTACTGCCACACCCTTCTGCCCTCCCTGGTCTGTTGTGCTACAACTGCTCCTCCTGCCTGCCCCACGTGATCTGTTGTGAGGCCCCTTCCCCTGAACTCTCTTGTCTGTGCCCAGCTCCTACCCCTCCCTTCTATCCTCCATGGTCCTTTGTGCATGCCCCTGTCCCCTCCTTCTTGCTCATCATGGCCATTGTGCTGCCACTAACCCTCCCGCTTGGCATGCATGGTCTTCTGTGCTGCCACAGCCCCTCCCACCTTCCCTGTGTGGTCAGCTAGCAGCCCCTGACCCCTCCCACCTTCTCTCCATGGTCTGTGTGTATGCCAATATAGTCTCACTGTTGCCCTCCATGGTGTGTTTTGCTTCTAGTGCCCATCCTGCCTGACATCCATGGTCAGCTTGCTGCTCCTGCCCTGCCCCCTTGCCCCCTGGCCTTCCATATGCTTTCCATATGCAGACCCCTATTCCCTCCCTCTTCCATTGTAATGCCCCTGATCTCTCCCTCCTGCCCTTTATGGTCCGTTATGCTGCAGCTTTCTCTCCTGTCTGTCCATTATGGTCAGCTTGCTGCCATTGCCTCTTTCCCCTCTGTTCTCTGTTGTCCATGTGCATGGTCCTGTCCCCTCCCTATTGCTTTCCATGGATTGTTGTGCTGCACTGCCATCCTGCATGCCCTGTGTGGTGTACTGTGCTGCTGCAAACCCTGATGCCTGCCCTGTAAGGTCAGTTTGGTGCACCTGTCCATGTCCCTCCTGTCCTCTGTTATCCGAGTCAATGTCCCTACCCCAATTCCTCCTGCCTTCCATGATCCAATGTGCCATACTTGCTAACATTTTGAACTTGGTAAGAGGGAGATTTTGAAAAAGAATTGGGGAATTGATTTTCCCCATTGACTTACATTGAAAAAGAGGCGATTGTAGACGGGAAACAGTTTAAATAAAGCCCATTTGGGCTTAAAAACATTGGGCGTTTTCTGGCTGAATCGGGTCTGTTGGCATGTATGGTTGTACTACCACTGCCTCTTCCTTCTGCCCACAATGGTCTATTACATTGCCAAAGCCTCTCTTGCCTGTCCTGCATTGTAGGTTTGTTGCCCCTGCCCCCCTTTCCACTGCCCTCCATAGTCTGTTGTGCTGCCACTGCCCTTCCTGCCTGCCCAGTGTGGTCAAATTGTTTCCTCTGCACCCTCCTACCTGCCTTCAATGTTCCGAGTCTGTGCCCCTGACCTCTGCCTCTCAACAGTATCCTAATAAACAACTAGATTGTTATCAGTCTATATTTATTACAAAAGTGTGGCACTCCTGACGTCATCTTGATGTAATCAAAACTGTAATACCTAAAGCATTTCCTTTAGAAATTATAGAAATGAGAGGGTCTTATTTGCATCGAAATTATGGTAAGTGCTCTAAAAAACTAAAATGAGGACATATTTTCTGAGTTCTCAAATAGCGACAAAGCACTTTTAAATTATTTGTTATCTTTATGTTTTTTTTATCCAGATGACCACTTGATTAAATGTTGCACTTAGGGGAGAGGATGTGGACTGCAGACTTTGCAACTGGGGAACCAGGTTGGAGTTTCTGCTTCAGCTCGACATTCTGTGATTCTGGTCAAATCACTTAATCTCCCCATTCCTACAACCAAAATGAATTTGTCCTTGTGTGATGTAACCAATGCTCATGTAAAGCACTCCAATACCTGACCAGTCTGCACTATATAAAACTGCAAAAAAACAAAAAATAAAAAGTGTTTTCCACACTTCTGTCATTGGGCTATACGTGGGCTACATCTGGGTGATATTTGTGCTACATTTGGGCTCTTTTTTCTCAGGTGGCCATCTTGGGAGACTTCAATTCAATTCAATAAACTTTATTCGATCTGATTTAGAAACATAGATCATAAAAGTGTACATAAAAACAGTAAATCCTCTTTCTTAATACAATACAATGAGAATTAATTAAAACCAGTAGGTAAAAACCGGTGTTACAAAGACCGGCTCAGAGCAACTTCAGTTTATCACAATAGTAAAGTTCAATGTTTCGTAAGATCAATCTCAATTACTTCGTGCAAAATACGCAATAAGGGGTCCAAGTAAGATGCAACGCTCCAATACCTGACCAGTCTGCACTATAAAAAACTGCAAAAAAACTAAAAAGAAAAAGTTTTTTGCACACTTCTGTCAGTGGGCTATACGTGGGCTACATCTGGGTGATATTTGTGCTACATTTGGGCTCTTTTTTCTCTGGTGTCCATCTTGGGAGACTTATTTGTTATGAAGTTTCCTAATTTCCTCATTTACTGCAGTCTCCTCAGCAGGAAATGCTTTCAGTTTTTTACTTTGATTCCATCAAGAAGGCATTCAGATGTGTCATGCATTTGCCATAAATTCAGAATGTTAGCACTCTAGTTGCTCATTAGATCACTGTAGTAAAGCTGCTGCTCACCAGGGAGTTAACTGGAAGTCTGCTCCTGGTATTGAAAGTGCATGTTTCAGTCTGCATGTCAGAATTTTTTAATGAAATAGAAGAGGATTTGAGAAGTCACTCAAAATGTGCCCTAATTTATCTTTCGGCAGCACTAATCATAATTTCTGTGGCACAATGAACACCCTCATTTTGTTCCTTTTTAAATTAAATGTTTTAAGTGTTACCAGTTTATTCCAATCAAGATGGCTTCAGGTGTGCTATACTTTTGTCATAAGTAAGACTGTTAGCGCTCTAGTTGTTTCTTAGAACACTCTGGGAAGCTGCAGTAGAACACAATGGAATCAACTGACAGTCTCTGCCCTTGTTGAATGTACATGTTTTACTGAGAATGTCAGACTTCATTCTCACATGACTGAGAAAGATAATGTGAATTTATAGAAAATATGCTCTCATTTCAGCTTCTGGAGCACCTTCCAAACCTCTATGGGAAAAGCATGAGAAAATAGTTTTTTCTCAAACATGATTCATGATTTCCAAGTAGAAGGCTTTTTCACAGGGTAAAATCACCTTATAACACACCACAATTCCTAAAATTAGTATGGTACCATCAACAAATGATTTATAATGTAACTAAAGTCTGTTATCTAACCCTGGGCGTAGTTTGCGTAGTCACGCTATGCGAAGCTACGCGAAGACGTTAAAGCGCTACGCGAGCTACGCGTAGCAACGCGAGCGTGCGTAGTTGCTTGTCGAGCCCGTTCGCGATGCGTTTTTCTTTTTCGGGAACGCGTTGTGCGTGTTCGGGACGCTGTTTGCGTGCTTGGGGGATAGTATCTTGCGAACTTGCCCATGCGGTGGCCTATGGGCGTGGCCATCTTGTTTTTCACTTGTCCCACCTGTTCGCGATGCCTTATTTCCTGTTCCGGGTCGCGTATAGCGTGCTCGCGATGCGCATTTCATGTTCGGGAACGCGTTGTACGTGTTCGCGACGCTTTGTGCGGGCTCGGGGAGAAATATCGCGCAAACTTACCCACGCGGTCGCAATGGGAGCGGCCATCTTGTTTTTCACTCTATGCTATGGTTCTGGGCCTGCTTTTCTATCCTCCCTCAATCTTTGCAATCCTTAGTTTTTTACACTGTTTTTCAATTTTTTTTTATTTATTATCTATCTCTCTGTGCCTAAGTCTATATTTTGCATTTATTTCTACTTTTTACTGTTTTTTTTACTTTTTTACTGTTTTATATTACTTTCTTCTTTAAGCTCCTACTTCTTCCCCTACCTTTATTTTTTCCTTCTAACTTTTCTTTTCCGCCTCCTTCCACACACCCCAGAACCATGGCGAAGGGTAGCATCAGCACTAACGGCTCAAAGGGCAAGGCGCGTGCGCCCAAGAGCCGCCTGCCTTACGGCAGACTGCGCCCTGCAGGGGTGCAAGCCAGGCAGCTTTTTAGCGAGGCGGAGTTGGCCGCCCTTGTTTTTTTTGTGCAGCGCCACCTCCCCTTGACCTTGGCAGCAGGCGGCAGGCCAGGCTCCGGGTACCCTACCCAGGAGCGTCACCGCCGGTGGGCGAAGGTGCGCCGGGCAGTGTTTCGCTGCTCAGAGGTCCGGCGCACCCATAACCAGCTGGCTCACCGGTGGTCAGGCATCCTGGACCGGGAGCAGGACCTGTTGGACCTGCTAGGTGTCGAGGTCGTGGGGCTTGGTGAGTAGCTAATATATATAGTAGTATAAGTATTGTGTATAATTTTTTTATGAACAACAAGAATACTGCTGCTTACATTGCAGGTAAATTACGTTTCAAAATCTTCTGTGATTGTAGGACACAGGTACTCGGCGCTACTCTTACTTGTTTGCAACTTTGCGCTCGCTTGGCCTGATTATTATGTAAGAGTTTACTTTAGAGAACTTAAGTTAGGTAATGCTATTGCTAGAGAGACTCTAGTCCTTCCTTTGTCCTCCTGTCAAATAGTGGTGGATGGATTGATACTAGGTTTAGTTAGTATTAGTTGATAATTTTTAGCGGTCTGCGTGACGCATCCTCTGTCACTGAGTGCTGCTTACCCCAGTCCTTAGTAGAAGCTTTTGTAGTTTGTTTAGTGAGTGGTAGGCTTAGCAGTGTCAGTCAGTAGCAGAACATCAGACGCAACCAACCAACAATTTGGTGTATGCACAAATTTATGCATGTGTCCTCCATCTCATCTATGCATTTTTGAGGGCTAAAAAAATGGAAATGCAGACTTAGTGAACAATTGGCCCGTCTGGAATAGGTGGGCTAGGTCAGGTGGTACTTAGGCTTAGTTAGTGTTCTGGATTCGAATCAATCAGAATGGAACACTGGATTAGTGTTCATAAATAAGTAGACGGTCCGTGAATCCCGCAAGCCAGTAGTCGATCGGATTACATAGGTCAATATTATTGCAATTATTGTTTCCTAAAACGTTTTTTGAGCGTTTTTTAGATAATTTATTTGTTTCACAGCAATCATTAATGTTTGTCTCTTTCTTTATTATATCTTACATGATCACTGATCTGCAGCACCCAGGGGCAAGAAGACGGGGTCCGAGTCGGCGGGACAACCATTAGAGGACCGCTCCTCTACCGAGGGCCCTGCTGCTGGCCCCAGTAAGTCCTCCAGTGGTTAATATTAACAATTATATTTCCCTAACTTTTACTGCACCTTATTTTTTTCGAACTATTAATTCTGGTTCCACTTCCTAATTCTATTTTTTACAAAAGCTTCTTTGATCTTAACTTGACTATCTGTTTCTAAATTCTGGTTATCCCTGCCTCTAAGTTCTAACTGCCTCTGCTATGACTCTCTGTACTACTACTATTAGTCTGTCTGTAGCTAAGCTTGCCCAGTTTGCCACTCTTTATTTTACGGTTTTGAATAAAACTCAGATTAACCAATAGCTCTAGCTACTGAGTCCAGTCCTTTGGGTTGTCCTCTTCTAGTCTTCTTAATCTTGAGGCTTTGACAATTACCACCAACAAAATGCCCAACCAGATATTTGACTATTTTTGATAGGATATAGTACATACTACTACTGTTGTGGGGATTCTGCACAGCCACATACAGAACTATGCACAAGAAAATAGGATGTTGGTGATGGGAGGTTGGACCTTCCTCACACCTCAGTCAGAAGTGAACCCACAATCCCCTGACCGACTAGCTATAGTGTCTCATTAGGTCCCCGAACCCCCACCCGAAGATACCCAATGATTACACAACCCAGAACATAATAACACCCTTTCGCTCACTCACTCGTGTAAGTCCACCACCAAAACCACACCAAATACCACAGAGTCTATGTGTAAATTCAAAAGGTTTATTTTCAACTAACAAGCTCTGTATGTTATTCTATAACATTCAGTGTACTACAGTCAGCTCCAACAGCAAAATGCATAAGATTAAAACAATAAACATTGTTACAAGTGCATGATAGAAGACAAAAGATCTGTGCGAATTCTGGGAGACCCCTCACAGTAGAACGTAGAAGTACTGGTTACATGCATCATTCATAAGCTCTGCAAATCTCTGGTTCGTAGAAGGGAATCTTCTGCCTGTTATGAGAAAAATGGTGCACGTTAGATAGTATAATGCAAGCATTCCTCAGTCATGCCAAAAAGTGTAACATGTTACTTATGGCTAAGCAATACGGACTAACCGAACTCCATAACAAAGTGGCTTGTTTTTCGACCTCTTGTACGCAACGCTCAGACAGTAGCTGTATGAGCTCATGTGGGCTCAAAAAGGCGTCTTACTGCACAACAAGCTGCGAGGTAACATGCGCAAAAGACATGAAGCGAAAAATGGTTGCATGGCTCAGGCTAACTTTGCAAAGAGTAGAGTAGACTATAATAATGACCCTAGGGACCATAACACTACTAGTGTCTACTGACTCTACTCTAGTACCCGATTTGGACTAGTGATGTATGTTGTATACGTATGTATTAACTTTTTTTTCAATCTTGCTAGTGAAAACGAATAAATAGGGGGAGGTGTACAGGCATCTAAAAATGTGTCATGTTTTTTTCTAGGCGTACTACCGACCACCAGTGCCGGCGGGGCAAGCGGCGATGGCGATGCGGCCATTCCGGAGGGGGCAGGAGATGCGGCACCTGCAGGAGCTACAGGGGGTGAGCCAGCAGCAGTGGCAGGCGGTGGTAAGTTATATTCATTACTTATTGACATTGCACTAGCTGGAAGGGTGTTCACTTCACTCACAGTCACTGTACTGTTGAGACTTCTTAAGTATGAAGTTGTAGTGAACATTATACAACGGTTGAAGAAGACACCCTTTACTTAGCATTAGCAATGCATTAGCAATAGCATTAGCAGCGTGAGTTGAGTAACCAATGGCCTCTTCTATCTGACTCCAACTCAGCTGTGAAAGTTTTATGGAGAAGACTAAAAGTCAGATCAGATGACCTTGATGGATGTGTTGAACAAAAAGGGAAAGAAGGGTGGAAGGAGGAAGGACGGGCGAGATGTAATATGACTGGCAGAGAAGGATACGTTGGAAGCATGCATAGGTGGCTGATAGGAATCAGATGCATGTGTTGTTGAAGGATGGGTGAAAGGTGAAAGAAGAATGGATGCCTGCCTGGGTGGGCGACACAGTATGGGTGGATACTGGGGATAGCAAGAATCATCAGCGGTGTTTGGTTGAAACTCAAAGCCAAGGCAAGCAACGAAGGAGTGGACGCATGGGTGGTTGTTGGTGAAACAAACTAAGGTTTGTGGAGAGATTAAGAACAATGATAGACATTTACTTAGAATGGATGGATGCCTGTATGTATTCATCATAGACAGCATAGGTGGAGACTGTCACGGGATGCAGAGTCTTAGTTTGAAGGGAATGTAAAAGAAACCGCACCAGAGTAGCAAAGCCGAGGGGAATACAAGTTGTATTTTCAGAATACAGTTGACTCACAGTAGTTTGCAAGCACATCATATATATTTTGTATAGTTAGTTATCAAGCGCCTTCCTTCGACTCCGAGGACCACTCCCTACCTATGTTAATTTATTTTCAAATGTGTCAGCCAGCCTGCAAAGGGTGGCCTATCCGTTGGTTACACAGTCAATCAAAACAAAGTACCTTATGCAGTAGCGGTCGGTGGTGGGAGTGCTGCCGGGCGGTGATGTGGGGAGGGGCAGGGTGGGGGTAGTAAACAATGGATTACGGCCAAATACAGGTAACTAAACATAAAAATAAATAAAGTGAATTTCATTGTGCGCACTGCACCGCCAAATGCGATGCAGTGCGCGCAACGAAATTAGTTTTATTTATTTATATGTTTACTTACCTGTAATTGGCCGTAATCCATAGTTTACTACCCCCCACCCTGCCCCTCCTCACGTCACCGCCCAGCAGCACTCCCACCACCGACCGCTACTGACCTTATGTCATCGTCCCATATATAAGCAATGATCATTGGATCAGATATATATTTAATCTGCCTTTTTGTAGTAGCCAGGGCACTGTGAAAGTGAATTTGAGCAATCGCCCTTCATGTAACAGAGAGAGTATGGCCAGTGCTACCGGCCGTAATAGAAAAATACGAGCTTCCCCACCTGCAGACAGTAGTAAATAAAACTAACGTGAGTCTGCGTCATGACTCGTATGTTTGTCTTGGGTGCAAGCATAGCTGACTGAGCTGGCATGCCGGCTACAACCAGGTTATGTAATTTCGCTAAACTAGAGATAAGAAGAAGACTGGTGTACTGTGTACTGGAGTCCATAGTGCTAGTATAATGCCTGAAACTCCCACAAATGTTAGAGGCTGAGGAAGTGGGAGGATAGATTATTACCACAAATGTTATGTACTGTGCTTCTTGCTAGTGCTACTGTGCCACTATGTGTTGAATTAATTTTTTGTGTTACTGTTTTGCTAAGAGTATTGGTTACAACAATATTATTTTTCTTTCTTGATATAGATCCTCCTTCCCAAGAAAAACCATCCCGGAAGGAGTTGGCAGCCAGGGCCCAGCGCCGGAAACTGGAGGCCATCTGCGAAGAGTACCGGCTGCTGGTGGCTCAGGCGGAGGAGGAGGAGGCGGCAGCAGCTGCAGCCTCCTCCGATGCCCTGGGCCCCAGCCAGGCCCCACCTCCAGTGGTACGTCGCCGCGGTCAGGCAGCCGCCCGCCACCGCAATTCATTAACAGCCAGCACTGCTGCCCCCCACCCTGGATGCCACTGCAGGGCATTTCGCCACCAGATGCTCCTCCGGATTTCACGCCTAGAGGAGCAACTAGAGGAGCGGGTGAAGATCCTGGTGGACAAACACCTGAAAGCCCGCCGAATATAAGAACTATAGGACCCCGTTGCATTGCCCCTTTTTTATTCCTTTTGTTGGTGGGTGGGAATTGGGCATTGGGGTTTATGGACATTGTTTGGACTTTTTCGTTTTTGACATTGGTTGGGGTTAGGGAGAGGGGTGGGTCAGGTGTGGGATAGTTTATTTTTGTTAGGATAATAAATTATATTTATACTTAAACATACGATGTTAATGTTTTGTGGGGGGTTACTCTTTTACGAATTTACGTCACATGGTTTCCTTGCTGCTGCAGGGCCGCAGCCAGTGTTTGATTTAAATAATCTGCCAATTATGTAACACAAACAGATAGATGCGGTACCCCTCACTGAGTTATTTGTCCTACTAGTACTGTCAGTCTCTCCTCCTAGTCCATTATACCTCCCACCAAACTTATCTTACCTGTGATTGATGATGATTAAGTTCGGCACAGCGATCGCTGCATGGTTTCCCAAGAGAATGGAGAAGATGCCATGGTTGTGGTAGTGGTAGTAGTAGACACTGGCAGTAGCATTTGCAAAAAAAATAAAAAAGAGACAGTCACTTGCCTGAGAGCGACTGTGGGAGGAGTAGTAGAACGAAGTAAAGTACAGTACAGAAGAAGACTGCCAAACAAACAATATTGCAACTGCTAAAGTAAAATAAAACATAATGGTGGTGGGGACAGCCTAGTACAAGAAGTTACAAACTGTAGTTGTGTCGAGTGAGTCACTTAACTTAACACAATCGCAATTCGTAACCTTTACTGCTGTGTGGTAGGATGTTGATGATGAATCCAATCAATGCCGGCAATTAATTATGATGTATTAGGTGACGGTCCCTTTGGAAAAAAAATTGGCTTGCACATAGACTGAGCATGGGTGGGCAAGCAGAAGAAGATCCTCGCCCTGCCTTGAAATTGAATTAGTGTTGCTTTCACCACATCTGCCCCAGCAAGCGTGTGATCAATTGGTGTATATTTAATGTAGTCACATCACACCTCAATATAAATCACAGCCCGGGGGAAGAGGGTTAGGGTTTGATGAATGGATGGGAAGGGGGTTTGGGGAAAGGTTTGACAAAGAAAAACAGTACGCATGGACACAACAAAAGCAAAGCGCCATCTTGGCAGACGACCATGATCTTATCCAATACATCTATAAAGGGAGAAAAAGGAAATGCATGCATGATAATGAAGATAACTTGATGGTTAATGAGTAGTACTTACTAACTACTACTAGTACTAGACAATTAGACAGTACAGGGCAGCGGTATATTCTATGCAATTTGCCTTGCCTGTATGCCCTCAGAGAGACCCAAATTCCATGTTGTACCGGGCTTACTTTTAAAGATAGCAAAGAAAATTAAAAAATAGTTGTAGGGATCAATTAGCAAACAAACAACAACACAACACACAGTCGTAATGATTGAAGAGAAAAAAGGAATCAAATTAATTAAAAGACGAATGATGAATGATACTAAAGTTACTGTATTATCCTGGTCAAATTGTGGAGTTGAATCTCGTCATTCCTCTTGGTCCTATCTTCCATGGACGCTCTGCACAACAATCTTGGGTGCCACTGCCTGCCTGATGCGGATTGGTAAGGTAAGTGTGAGTTGTTTCTCCCAGTATAGCACAGGGTAAAGGCCAGCCTGTAAGTGTAGATGGAAAAACAAAAGGGGTATTGAAAAATCAATGAATAAAAAAAAGCATCAATTACGGTGAAGTGTAAGAAGAGAAGAGAGAACACTTTCAGACTGAGGCGGCTTGGATACATCGTGTCTACTCTGTTTACAGCATTAAGCTACAACAACAACAGGACAGAACAGGCCCACGGCACCAGGCCGTGACCCAACCTCCATTTACCTTAAATTTTGAGAGAGCCAGACAAAAGGCATATACAGCAACCTAGCATTTTCAAAATTAAGTGACTAAATCAATGCGCCGCTGTCAGTCATACCACTACACTCGACTCCACCACTACATGGACATGTAGGTCTGCTGTGGTTCTTGTTGATTTGTTGTGTTTACCTTTTATGCCACTTCATGAAACGCAGTTATTCCATCAATCATCTCCGATCCAACTGACTGACTGCGTGCAAAGATAGTATGGTCATCATCATGGTGTGGTACGTGTTGTCCAACTCCAACTCAGTCTGTAGTGACTCCGATTAAGTCCATATTCCATATTAAAAAATTGCAACGGATATTGGCCTGCACCTGCAGTAGTAGGAGTACAATTTGGTTATTAAACAACAAGAAGGGAAACATTGACTGTCACTTGAGTCACTTTCACTTTGTAGATTAACTAGTAGAGTTCGACTTCATGCACAACATCAACACAACAAACAACAGCAATCGCTCAGAGTCAGCAAGCATCCAATGCATGCCATCATTACCTGTCTTGCTCTTCTCTTTGGCTGTCAGATCATCAGATGCCTCTTCTGACAGGGGTGTGTTTTTTTTAACGAGGCAGTGGCCTCATTATTACTCCACATTCATTTTGAGTGTTAGTCGCTGTTTCGGTTTTTGTCTTATTCATCTGTGGCACTTTGTCGCAGTTTAAGTTGCTTCACATGGTCAGCGCTGTGATGGGCCGCGGCCTGGGTAGCGGTCATTGCTAGTCACTTGAGTTTGCAAAAATGTCAGCAAGTTTCTTCGAAGAGTCTTGTCTTTCTCTGCCAAGTACCTTCTGTCCTGACAGCGATGAGCTTTGGATGCCTGCTGAGGCTGTAGCCTTCTGACAGTGATGAGTTTACTTTTGGATGCCTGCCCAAGTTCTGACAGTGAAGAGTTGTGGATGCCTGCAGAGGCGGTAGCCTTCGGACAGTGATGAGTTTCGGCTCGGAAACAACACGGAGGATAGCTATAGTCACGTTTCACTTCTTATGGAGGGACTATTAAAGATAACATTTCTTGTACTCCAATGTCTGGCTTGATGGAAATGTAATTAGGGCTAGTCAGGAAGATGAAGCAGGACTCTGAAGAGTGAACAGTTAAATGCACAGATGTGCAACTCCAATAGGGAAATAAAAAGAGAAGACAGTGGTGATGGATTTGTTGTGATTTGATTTGAACCAGAAAGACAGATACACAGACAAATAAAGGAAGGAAGAAAGTATCAATTTGAAAGCCTAGTTGTCAGAGAAGAGGAGCTCGTCCTCAAACTCTGGTGGTTCGGACAGAAGTAGGTCCTGTAACCCACTACTTACGTCATCGAAGTCGCTCTCCTCTTCCTGCTGTGATTCACATATTTTGTAATCCGGTGGTATAAAGTGCTGATTCATTTTGATCATGGTTAACCCCTCCACGCTTTTGGGCGAGAGACTGGTCCTTTTCAAAGTTACAATGGCACCAGCAGCACTGAAAACACGCTCAGAAGAGACACTTGCGTCAGGGGAAGCCAGATACTTTATCGCCAGCCTGCTGACCACTGTCCATTGGCTTCTTTTCCCATACCAATACACCAATGAGTTTCGATCCATGAAGACCTCTGTTGGGTCATCCAGATAGGTCTGGACCGTCCGCTCAATGTTCAGGGGTGCTCCGATGTGCTCAGCCTGTTTTGCCTTTGCATCAGCACTGGACTTACCATACCCCTGCCGTAGAAACCAATCAGTTGCCGATTGTACTGTGGATGATCCTGTTCTTGCTGTTGTTGATGTTATTGGTAGTGTTGGTGTCGGTGACTGCTGGGAGGCAAACGCACTGCCCTCAGGCTCTGAAGTAGAACTTGACTGTGGATGCCCTGTAGTACTTGTTATGGCCTGGGGTGGGGGGCCTGTAATTACCAGCCGTTCGTTTTCGAAGTTAGTGGCTTCCTCAGCTATCAAAGTTTTGTAGTTGGCAACATCCACTTCCGAAAAAGGAATTACTGCCTTACTGTTCAGAAATACTTTGTACCGTGGATCCAAAATTGTGGCAGTAATGTAATGTTGTTGTGACACAATGTTATTTTTAATCCTTGTATTTTCAGATAAGCGCGCGGCTAAGGACTTCGCTAAATGATATGCGTCTTGTTTGTCATCCACACCTGCGTACGTTTCAGACACCTCCTTCAGCTGTTGCTCTAGCATGTGCAACAATGGGATAGCTTGGCCCATAGTACAGTCCTCCCTGTTGACTTCACGTGTGAAGATCTCAAAAGGAAGTAGCATCTCTGTCAGGCATTTAATGAGGTCCCATTGACCCATCTCAACGGTCATGCCTCTCACAGTAGGTTCCCCTAATCTTTGCATGACATAAGCATTGAGTGGTATGTACAGGTCAAACAGACGATCAAGCATGTAATAAGTTGAGTTCCAACATGTTGGCACCTCCTGGATGAGTGCTTTGACTGGCATTTTATGCACACGTTGAATGACCCTCAGCTGCTTCCGGGCTTTAAAAGAATGGCTGAAATGTGTGCATATTCTTCTGCAGGTGGCCAGTAAGTTGCTGACTTTGTATTCATTTTTCAGAAAGTCTTGAACAACAATGTTAATGCAGTGTGCCAAACACAGGACCCTGAAATAGCCACCATCGCCCATGGCCTTAACTACATTACTGCCATTGTCCGTGGCAACAAAACCAATCTTAAGCCCTCTTGGGCGCAGCCACTCAAAGACCTTGCTGTTAAACTCTTCCAAAATGTTTGCAGCAGTATGAGATTTCTCCATGGCAAACATGGCTACAGTTGCATGTTTGCGAGTGGCATGAAAAATCTCAGCAGCGTCAACACCAGCAGATATCTGTTCTCTAACCCCCACAAAAGAGATCCAGTGTGCAGTGATGCACATGTAATCTGTGGCTTGGCAACTGGTCCACATGTCTGTTGTCAGGTGGATACTGTTAACAGCACTCTGCTTCAAGGCTTTTCCAAGCAATTCCAGCACGTCGTGATGTAGTGCTGGAACTGCAACTCTGGCAAAATAGTAGCGGCTGGGAACGTGCCATTTTGGGCAGATGGCTGTCACAAATTCCAGAAAACCCACACCTTCAACAAAAGAAAAAGGGAGAAGGTCCAGTGCTAACATTTTAGCCAGCTTCGCATTGTACAAACGTGCTATTGGGTGGTTGCGTTTGTACTGCCCCTCCCCCCCAAACATGCTGATAATGGTAGGCTGCATGGTTTTCCTTTCTCTTAGGCTCAACAACGCACTTTTTTTCATTGCGGTACACCTTGCTGTCTCAGGCTGACTCATACTCTTGTGCCACTGAGATGTTACTGAAAATGTGGGCAACGTTAACACTGCACTGCTGGGGACAGGGAGACTTTGTGTACCACTACCAGAGAGAATGTCTCCCTGTCCTTCCTCTTCCACCGTGATCGGATCTTCTACTCCTTTATCCCCACCAACACCAATGGTTGCAGTTTTTATGCCGCGAATGTGGTCCTCCCAGCTGATCAAGTGGTGTTTTTTCAGATGGGTTATTTGGCCTCCGGTACCATAGTTTGTACCAAGCTTACCACGACTAACAGAGGTATTACAAATGGAGCATATAGCAATGTTCTCCTCCTTTTCGCTAACCGCAAAGAAGTCCCAAACTGGGGAGCTTAACTTTTGCCTCCTGCTGGAGGTGCCACTTCCAATGCCGGATGAACTGGAGGGTGTGTGTTGAATTTGACTCTGTGCTGTACCACTACCTACTTCTACTGAGGTGGTGGTTGTGCTGGATGTAGGTCACTGCCGGGCCTTTGCTAATGCAAATATGGAAGCTGTAGGTCGTGTTGGTGTTACCTGTGGAGGTGTGCATGCTACATCCCTCGCAGCGATTTTGGATAGGGTAATAATGTTGGTCTCCATCTCCTCGGGCCGGGAGTGATGTTCGTGATGACTGGCTCATCATCATCATCCTGCTGTTCTACATCGACCTCCATAAGTGTAAGGCTTTCTGGAACCTTCCTTTTCCCTAGCTTGGTCTTGGGACATGTCTCCATCTCAGACTCAGTTTGTGGCTTCCAAGTGGCATCTAGATCATCAGAAGGGGGGCTTGGCGAAGAACTTGATGGACTACCCCTCCTTTTCCTTGCTGGAGATTTGGAAGACAATGGATCTTCTGAATGAGTGGCTTCTTCTTCTACCTCTGCATGAGGCTCAATTTCCTGAACTGCCCCTACTTCGGGAGGAACAACAACTACTATTGTGGGCGGTGGTTGCGGCTGTTGTTGTTGTTGACCACTTATCTGCTGTGTTTCCTCCTGCGTTGATTGGGTACTACTTTGAGATAGCGATAAGTTTATCTCAGGCTCAGCATCACTGCTTTCCACCATTAGGCTGGCTACCTCTTCCACACTCATGTGCTTGGGCCTGGGTTGGTGGGTTGGGCCCACTGATGCGGAGGTGCTGCCCCAGCTTGCCACCCGGACACCGCTGCTGCAGGCGTAATTTTTTTTTCCCCCAAAAAGGTATTGGGCGGCACACCAGACTTAAGTGTCACTTCCTTCTTCTGTTCCTTCTTCTCAATAGCAACTTTCTTGGTACTGGAGGACCTGGTACCTGCTTTCTTTGGGCCCATCTTCTTCAGATGTCAGCAGCACTCAGTTGCACAAGTTGCAGAGATGTCTGGTCAGGTCACACGTCACGTCGTGTACAGCAGCAGGATGTCTGTCTGGCAGTACAACGGGCAATGATGACACACCTCCTCCTCAGTCTTTTGTGCACCTAAAAGCAAAAAAGCCAGAACAACATCAGTCAAACGATAGCACAAATCAAACTAATATAATATATAAAACTTAGTGTGTGGTTGTCTCAATTATTAAATTTTAGAAACTCAGTGAACAACAACAGTGTAGCCATTTATGAGACTTTGACAACAAGGCCAGGGCTTTCCTGGTGTACTGTCCTGTGTAGTGTGTACACTCAGGAAGAATAAGAATAGCAAAGAACAAAAACTAAAATTTTGTAGTGGAGCCTGTTTGGCCTAAATTTGTGCAACACGTGGGATGGATGCAGCATCAGGGAGCTGCAGCTGGCAATGGGGATGGATTTGGAAGCAGTAAGACAAGAGGAATCATGGAAAGACACGCAGGCCTAAGTGGCAAAAACAGCACACTACTAACTACCACCACAAAATGGCCCCCAGCCACAAGGTCACTCACAGGCACAAGGCACGGCAAACAATGAACTCAAGCAGGCCTATATGGCCAGACAAAGGATGCCTGATAAACAACACACACAGCTTTAATGCAAAAACTAAAATCCACATGGCTAAAAACAGGTTGGAAAGTTACACAACAACCACAACAACAACACATACACACGCAAAAAAGGCATTTATTTAACACACCCAAAAAGTGAAATAGACCCCCCAAAAAACCCACATTTTGCAATTCAATCCAATGCCATCCATGCCCTAAATGATGTTAAAAATAAAAATTCAACAGACAACACAGAAACAGTTTTTATGCACCCATGATGACTACCTCTGGGCCTACTGGCAGACTAGGCCGCAAGCTTGGAGGCCTATGGCAAAAGCACAGTGGCTGGTCCCACAAAATGGCCGCCACCACATGGCCAGGCTACCCACAACAACAAGAAAAGGAAGACAAGACAGACAATGCAGGCCTATGGCAAAAGCACAATGCCTGGCTTCACAAAATTGCCGCCACCTACATGGCCAGGCCACCCACAATAACAAGAAAGTGAAGACAAAGGACAGGACCAGGAAGTTGGAGACTCTGGGGAACTTCCTTCCTCTTTAAAAAAATTGTAAAAAAAAAAAATTACTCCTTGCTCACAAAACTACATCTAAATGACAACCTGAGGAGTTTTTTGAGCAAAATGAACAAAATCATCATTTTCGAGAAGGTTTTATGCTGCTCGAGAGATATTCTTCGCCAGATTGTAAATTCTGCGTGTTCAGCATCGCGATCATCACAAAAAGTCGTTATCGCGCGCGCAAAAACGTATATTGAGCGCGCAAAGAAGATAAAAAGTGTAAGTCCGCGTTGTCGCGCAGTGCGGAGTTGCCCAAGGTCTGCGAGCTGAACGCCCAGGGTTACCTACTGGCTGAAAAGGCCTATTTATTTAACACACACCAAAAAACTGAAATACCACCCCAAAAACCACATTTTGCAATTCAATCCAATGCCATCCATGCCCTAAATGATGTTAAAATTCAACAGACAACACAGAAACAGTTTTTATGCACCCATGATGACTACCTCTGGGCCTACTGGCAGACTAGGCCACAAGCTTAAGCCTATGGCAAAAGCAAGCACACTGCCTTGCTCCACAAAATGGCCGCCACCACATGGCCAGGCCACCCACAAATAATAACAAGAAAGTGAAGACAGACAATCAATGCAGGCCTATGGCAAAAGCACACTTCCTCGATGGCTCCACAAAATGGCCGCTAGCCACCCACAACAAAAAGAAATGGAAGACAGACAATGCAAGCCTATGGCAAAAGCACACTGCCTGCCTTCACAAAATGTCCGCCACCCACATGGCCAGGCCACAACAACAACAAGCATAAGCCAAGGGGAACAAAGAAAAGACATGCAGGCCTATATGGAAAAAGCAGCACACTACTAAACTACCACCACAAAATGTCCCCAAGCCACATGGTCACTCACAGTCACAACAGGCCATGGAAAACAATGAACTCAAGCAGGCCTATAATATGACCAGACAAAGGAGGCCTGCTAAACAACACAGCTTTAATATTAATACAAAAATGCAAAAACGAAAATCCACAGGGCTACGAAAGGTTGGAAAGTTACACAACAAGCACACACACACATCCAACAAAGGTATTTATTTATTTATTAACACACACCCAAAAAGTGAAATACACCCCAAAAACCACATTTACCAATTCAATCCAATGCCATCCATGCCCTACATGATGTTTAAATTCAACAGACACCACAGAAACATGCACCCATGGGTACCTCTGGGCCTACTGGCTGAAATTCCAATCAAAGAAAAATAACTAGGCCCCTACTGAAACTACAGGCCACAACAATAAATTTTAAACGATGAAAATCACAAAAAAATGTAGGTAAAAACAAGCCCCAATTAAACAAACAAGTACACCAATTCTCCAACTTACTTGTAAAATCTCAAATCCAAAAGTCCTCAAATCCAATCCAATGATATGATGCAGCAGACAGAGACAAAAAGTGATCCTTCCAGCTCCAAATCCAAATGAAAGTGAACAGCACATGGACAAAGCACTGGGAGGAGCCTGCTGGACAGGAACAGGAAGTTTGAGACTCAGGGGCACTTCTTTCCTCTTGAAATAAAAAGTAAAAAAAGAAAAAGGACTCCTTGCTCACAAAACTACTTCTAAATGACAACCTGAGGAGTTTTTTGAGCAAAATGAGCAAAATCATCATTTTCAAGAAGGTTTTATGCTGCTCGAGAGATATTCTTCGCCAGATTGTAAATTCGGTGTGTTCGGCATCGCGATCGTCACAAAAAGTCGTTATCGCTCGCGCGAAAACGTATATTGAGCGCGCAAAGAAGATAAAAAGTGTAAGTGCGCGTTGTCGCGCAGTGCGGAGTTGCCCAAAGTCCGCGAGCTGAACGCCCAGGGTTACCTACTGGCTGAAAAGGCCTATTTATTTAACACACACCAAAAAACTGAAATACCACCCCAAAAACCACATTTTGCAATTCAATCCAATGCCATCCATGCCCTAAATGATGTTAAAATTCAACAGACAACACAGAAACAGTTTTTATGCACCCATGATGACTACCTCTGGGCCTACTGGCAGACTAGGCCACAAACTTAAGCCTATGGCAAAAGCAAGCACACTGCCTTGCTTCACAAAATGGCCGCCACCACATGGGCAGGCCACCCACAAATAATAACAAGAAAGTGAAGACAGATAATCAATGCAGGCCTATGGCAAAAGCACACTGCCTGGATGGCTCCACAAAATGGCCGATAGCCACCCACAACAAAAAGAAATAGAAGACAGACAATGCAAGCCTATGGCAAAAGCACACTGCCTGCCTTCACAAAATGTCTGCCACCCACATGGCCAGGCCACAACAACAACAAGCATAAGCCAAGGGGAACAAAGAAAAGACATGCAGGCCTATATGGAAAAAGCATCACACTACTAAACTACCACCACAAAATGGCCCCAAGCCACATGGTCACTCACAGTCACAACAGGCCATGGAAAACAATGAACTCAAGCAGGCCTATAATATGACCAGACAAAGGAGGCCTGCTAAACAACACAGCTTTAATACAAAAATGCAAAAACGAAAATCCACAGAGCTACGAAAGGTTGGAAAGTTACACAACAAGCACACACACACATCCAACAAAGGTATTTATTTATTTATTAACACACACCCAAAAAGTGAAATACACCCCAAAAACCACATTTACCAATTCAATCCAATGCCATCCATGCCCTACATGATGTTTAAATTCAACAGACACCACAGAAACATGCACCCATGGGTACCTCTGGGCCTACTGGCTGAAATTCCAATAAAAAAAAAACAACTAGGCCCCTACTGAAACTACAGGCCACAACAATACATTTTAACAAGCATTGGCATAGCCAATAGGTCTCACTTTTGGGACCTTATAAGTATTTAGTTATGCAGCACAATATCCTTGGTGCAACAACATTAACTGTTGCATGGTTAAACACTTATAAGGTCCCAAAGGCGAAGTCAAGTAACAAGTGTGTTTCTGAAGTTAAAAAAACATGTGTGGTTGAAAAAATTAGCTGCACGCGTTTGCCTCTGAAAGCAAACAAACAACATTCCAAACAAACAAGCCCAGGCAATCGGAAAAAATTGTTGGCCAGTTATCCTAAAAGGCGAGAAGCAAAAAAAAACCTGTGACATGGTCAGTCGCCATGGGAAATGAACACACACCAAAAGGGAGGGACAAATGGCCATGATTTACCAATGAAAAGTAAGGAATTTACTGAGGCACACAAACCAAACAATTAATTTGCAATGCAACAGGTCTCGCATTTACATTAGTTTGAGCTATTGGCATTGTAAATGACAATGCCTTTTATTTAGGTTTTGGTTTTTGAAACATAAATAAAATGCATTGTCATTTACAATGCCAATAGCTTAAACTTGCGTAAATGCGAGACCTATTGCATTGCAAATGCTTGTTTTTATTGCAGTGCAGTAATGTAACAGGTAAAGCAGCTGACTTTGGAACTGAATTGAAAGCCTCATTGAGAGCATGCCTCGGTCCTGCAGTTGAGATCTTTTTAACACAGTGTTTTTGAGCTTGTAATGTGTCTCCCTCAGGCAAAGCTTAAGTATTTGCATGGCAGTGAGATAAGCATCCTTCGGGGGATTAAAAGCGGTTTAAAAGGAGACCGGTGTGATCATGACTGAGCCCGGGGATGAAAGCTATGGCGTCGACACACAAAATTATATTAGTTTGAAAATTTAACGAAAACATAGAGGAAACGGCTTAAAATCAGGAAGCAGGAGGCATAGACAGATTGCCGCTGTGTTTGTATGTTTTCTACGAAAGCATCATGGATGGGGTCTAGTTGAATAACAATGAGATTTAGAGCTATGGCCACCACCCTTAATGGCAATATTTTATAGTGTTGGATGTGTGAGGATGCCTGTGTTAATACTGAGGGCACCACACAGGGGCTGACGGGGTGAGCAGTCTGAGACAGCACTGCCGGGATGCACACTTTATGCACACAGAGGTGGGGTGGTAGACTGGGGCTACGGAGTACGTGGAAGTTAGGATGTCCTGCACTTACTGGTAGCTGTGGAATGCAGCAGCAGCCCTGCTCTAGTCCCTATGTGCTGTGCGCAGAGCAGCAGTAGGCAGAGCCCCAGGCTGCAGCTTGTTTGCACGGGATGCTGGAGGGGGGACGCCACGCCACCCATTGAATCTTAAGAATGTATCAACAAGAACAATTAAGGAGCGGATGGAACTCAGCAGCCACTGCCCCTCTGTAGTGAGAGCTACAGGGGAAGCAACCAAGGGAGGAGTTGCATGTCGCTGTGGAGAAATAAAGCTGTGTTTTGAAGCGCATCTCTCAACTCTATCCCTTAAAAGTAAAGTAAAAGTGGGGCTGTTGATAAATAAATAAAGGCACGTGCTGCATTGGGAGGTGGGAGGGGCGTGCTTTTGAGGCAATCCAATAACCAGCACTCCAAGCAGACGACCCCAAAGTGAAAGCGGCACTGTTATTAAATAAATAAAGGCTCGGCGATTCTGTTTTTGATGTGGGAGGGGTCTGCTTTGAAGGAAAGGCA
This sequence comes from Calotriton arnoldi, assembly GCA_963921515.1. Lineage (NCBI taxonomy): Eukaryota > Metazoa > Chordata > Amphibia > Caudata > Salamandridae > Calotriton > Calotriton arnoldi. The sequence goes on from CAWUFW010020122.1 coordinate 28,588, forward strand.
AGAAATAATTTCGAAGTACATGGGCGCCGTTAATACATAAATAAAGGCTCACTGCCATGCTGTGTCGGGAGGTGGGAGGGGTCTGCAAGCGGCGCTGTTATTAAATAAATGAAGGCTCTCAACCATGCTGTGTCGGAGGTGGGAGGGGACTGCCTTGGACGAAAGGCAAGAAACAATTTTGAAGCACACGAGCGCCATTAATAAATAACAAGCGCTAAAACACAAGCGCAGCCCAGCGCCCACGAAAGTTAACTATTAAGTGAGAGGGGGAGCAGGAGGTGAGCCTTTGAGTGGTGCGCGAGCGCGCGCGCCGGGAAGAGCGACGGCTAAAGGAGGGGGAGCAGGAGGTGAGCCTGCGAGTGGTGCACGCGCGCCTGGAAGAGCGACGGCTAAAGGCCCCAAGAGGAAAGCCAGATGGCGCCTGTGCGCGTTACTGTGCGCATAACCGCACGCTCTAGGCCACACAAAAAGCTGTGGCCGGCTTTTTGAAGCCCACTTACTAAAAGCCTCGCCAGCGCATGCGCTGGCTCAGGCGAGACCTAAAAAGGAATGAAAAGGAATATATGTCCAAAATTATTGGATCATTTGTTAATAGACGCATGGTGTTTGTGCCAGCAGTCATACTTATCTGAGGTACTGTTACCAGTGACAAATTGCCAATTATTACTTTTTAGATCAGTAAAGGTTCCCATTTTTTCCAAGTGTTGGTTCACTGCACAAACCTCTGCATGGTGAGCAAAGCTGCTCACAAAGGGGCTTTTGTTGGGAAACATTACAGAGGTGTTTCATTTGATCTTCAAATCTTATTCTATCGCACGACGAAATCAAGGCTAGAGGTCTTCAAGAAAATCAAACAGCAGCTGCAGACGAATGGGATCAGTTTCTAAGACATAACTTTGATCAAATGTTAGAAGAAAGTATGTAGAGGCCCACACTAAGGAGACTAATACCACAAATGAATTTATCTTAAAAAAGCATAATTTGGATTTTTATTTAATGTTTTAAGCTTTTTACTAACACCAAAATATAATCTCTAAAAGTACATGAAACATAAAAAATGTACCGTGAGGGATTCCTAAAGACATGCACCAAAAATCCGTACACAAATCCAGAGGACTCAACTTTGCACTTTGGACAGGGGAGAATGTTGGTGATCCAAGGAACAGCGTTGTTGAAGTAAGCAACGAGAGAGTTGTATGACGGAATTGCACATGCGTTTAGCACGCATGCCTTTTCAATGACGGTATTAGAACAAACGCGTTGTTACGACGAGTTCATTTTGCACGCAAGTCGTTACAACGACTTGCCTTTGGGGGACGCTGGACTTTGGATTAATATTTACTATTCCAACTCCAGTCTGCACAACAGTAGGGAAGGTGTTGGACTTTAAAATCCAACACCACTCCACCAATGTGCCCCCCTAAAGCAAGTTGCTGTAACAACTTGCATGCTAAGCGAATGCATGGTAACGATGCGTTCGTTCTATTACCGGCGCTGTAAAGGCACAGCGTGATTCCAGTTTCGTATTAAAGGATGTTTCCCGAAGAGACATGCACACTCACTGGGATAGAAGGGACTACAGAGGGCTGAGTGGATGGAACAGTGGCCAAACAGGGGAATCATAAAATGGATTTTTGTAGAAATGTCCAGCATTCCTCCTCCATTAGCCCGTATGCTGTGGTGTACAAAGGAGTGGCATGCAGCTGCCTGGACAGGACTACACTGTAAACTAAAACAAACAGAAACCAGAAAAAGACCAATCCTTGCTTTTCATTTAGCAGTTTGTTGAAAAGTCACTTAGGAGCACAAATTCCATGTTTCTGATGTTATGACCAGTTGTGCCACACGGTTAGTTACTGTGCTTAGAGTTTTAGCCAGCATGCTGTCGGCTCTGATCCCAATGCATGCCTTCTTAAAACATGCAGCTGAGACACAGACAATTCACGCCCTGCTTTCAATTTATCTTTTCTGAGCCAGATACAAACTGAAATACTGTGACGAGGACTGGTACCTTCCAACCAGCCAAGTGCACCTTTTAGCAGCGTCAGTCCTTAGCTAAATGGAAAGTACACACTCCCACCGCTGAACAAGCTCCCGTGGGAGTTACCCAATTACAAGAACGCAGACCAGTTGGTTGAAGTTACTCATTCATCACAATTATCTGCTCAAATGTTTGCAGTGGTAGTGCATGGTGTGGGGGAGTTGACATAGGACTGCAGAAGGCAACAAAACCAAGATGGATTCCAGCCGGCAACACTGGGCAGACGGTTGAATTGATCAAAATGAAATCTTACTCTCAGATGCCTGCATCTAAAAAGCAGATAGATATTTTAAATGTAATTGCATTCATATAGCACTTACTTCCCCATACGAGGCGTTGAAGACCTTTAACCCGGGCAGCACGTTGCTCCGGAACCCAAGGTTAGTGGTCACTCCAGTGTTATTGGATGGTTGGTTACTGTTAGTTATTCGGATTAGTCTTATGCGCTCAAGCAAACCATTCCATGCAGTTTTTCAGTTTCTTTATGATGGACTAAATTAATAGGGGTTAGTTGTGATCATTAGTTGGGGGGTATGTGACCTCATACACATGGTTGGTTGAGGTTACTGGAGATGTCAGAGGAGATTAGATACTGTTGGGCTGCAAAGGTATGACATTTAGAGGAAGGAGGAGAGATTGTGATCTTGTAAATGAGTTATGGGCTTTTGCAGAAATACAATAATAGAGAATAAGGCAAACATGCATGTGTCAGAGATATTGGAGAACTAAACAAGAATAGTCCAACAGCGGACATATAAGTCTTGACATGGCGTGCTGTGTTTCACCTCTTAGATGACATCATGAACAACTCGGTGGAGATGTAAGTGTACAGAGCATGCCATGGCAACTACAGGAGTAAGAGCTATGTTTGGGAGCTCTGCCCATTCTGGAGATTTAACAGAGCCTGTGGAGGACTGCAGAGAGGGCTACATCTGTGACTTTCCAGAGTCTGCAAATTCAACACAACACTTCGGGGCTCGTTTCCCACTACTGTTGGAGTGGACAGGGCCTACCAAGTGTGTACTCCTGCGCCTTGCAAATGGTCCATGACAAAGTGGCACACCGCTTAGTTTTATATATTTTCAGCAAACTGACCAAGATGGAGAGACCAAGATACCATCTCATCGAAGACTACCGTATACAACAGTTTCCTTTTTTTTTCCTTCCCAGAGTGGCAGCTGCAACATTAGATCATCCCCCACTTTTCTACTGCAATGCATCAGCAAAAACAGCAACAAATCCTCACTGAGGCTATTGTAACACAGCAGCTCGCTCGAGAAAGAAGTTAATATGGAAAACACATTGGTCGCCTTCAGCTTCACAACAGCTTGACTAGATTGACCATGCCACAAAAAGATTATCGGGAACAAACCAGACCAAGGAGTGGGAAACCATTTTCAAAATTTGCTTACATAACAGTCAAATGGGCGATAAATATAAGCTGATGCTACCGGCAGCAATGTTAGGGACAGACACAGTGACATGAGAACTACGCCTCAAAACCTGGTTGCTCCAAAACGCCGCCCCATAATCCACCCAGCCTTCTGCACTGTCTGTTGCCGCTAGCGCTGGGATGCCTCCGGGTAGCTATGCGATTAACAAATGCTGATAACATAACATAACCAGTGAGCACTATTAGGCTAGACTTGGTTAACAGTCAGCAAACCAGCACAAACTCTATCCTCTCACAGGCCAACATCACCAACCTCCAAAAGATATCATTCAAATTGGTCAAAAATAGTCCACGACAATCTGTCCGATACTCTCTCTGCGTAACAAAAAGTGGCTGCAAACAAAAAAAGCATTAGAAATGCAATAGGTCTCGCATTTTTTGGAGTTAGCGCTATTGGCGTTGTAAATGTCAGTGTCTTTTATCCTTGTGTTATGGAGTGGAGGTATGTGGTTTGAGTAGAAATATGTGGGCTGGATTTGAATTGTTAGTTGTGTAATTGTGTGGCGTGGATTTGTGGAGTGTAAATATGTGGCATGGTGTGCAATGGAATTATGTGTATAGTAATTATGTGATGTAGAGTGCAGTGGTGTAGAGTAAAGTTGTGTATAGTGGTACAGAGTGGTGTTGCACATAATGCAATGGAGTACAGTGGAGTGGCACAGATTGTAAAACAGTGGCTTAGAGTGGTGCAGTATAGAGTGTAGCTGCGTAGAGTAAAGTTAAGTGGTTTAGAGTGAAATGGTAACGATTAGAGTGGATTGGCATAGAGTGCAGTTTTGCAAAGCAGAGTGGCATAGAGTGGAGTGGTGCAAAGTACAGTGGAGTGGCCTATCCTGGAGTTGTATAGAGTGCAGTGACAAAGAGTGCAATTGTGTATAGTGGAGTGTGGTAGAGAGCATTAGCATACAGTAGAGTGGGGCATAGTAGAGTAGAGAGGAGTCTAACATGCGCTTATCGTTTTTTTGCAGCTACAATAAACAGAATGTTTTTTCTTTCTTTGCTTGTATTCCATGGAGGTTATAGTCTGGCCCGTTATGGAGCCTTTTTTTACAAACAGGGTGACATGACATGCATGCCAGAACTTTTTTAGTGGGAACATACAACTTCTGCCCAATCAAAACATGTACCCCTGCCTCCAAACATGTAGGCGAAGGGAAATCCCCTCTCTCTTGATGCACACAATTTTCTGGCGATAGCTGCGCTGTCACGCCAGACCATAATAAAAAGGCTGTTTAAAATTTAAACTACAGGCAGATTTGCACCCCTCCTCTTATAAAGTGCTAACTCTAAAACAATGAAGTAATAGCCCAACAGGTTTATGCATCTGCTGCTGAGATCCTTGTGCAGCCTGCATGTGCGAATCCGAAGCGGGGCAAATCAGACACTTATTCTTCCGAAGTCGATAGCATGTGCATTGCTGTGTTGTAGTTCAATAGCACCTATGAGTTACTGTGCTGTGAAGCTGGAAGGTTGTGGCAGAAACCACTAAATAAAACACTTCATCACAAGCCTATTTAGGAATCAGAAGACAGCATTTACGAAGGACAAAGACACAAGCCAATGAAAAATATGGGCGGGGTAAAGCAAATCCTTTCCATCAAGAAATGCATTCAGTAGACGAGAACAAACAAAAAGTATAAATAAAGTCAAAATAAATAAATTTAAAAAATCATTTCCAGTCACTTTACTTCAATTCCACATTGAAATTTAGAAACGTGCTGTAAGTGGGTTAGAACGTGCATTAGGAAGTCTCCGCTGTGCTAACTGCAATTAATTTTATACAAAGAACAAAACCCGCAAAAAATAGCATACATAGCAAAGAAAAAAAAAGAGCGACCATATACACGCACATCTGCTCCCCTTGTAAATAAACATTACGTGCCCCTAATGGGTGTGGGAATGTTTATGATGCTGTGTAACGAGATACTCTTCGGCGTCTGGGTGGTTCTGTGTACACTCTGTCGCCCACGGCATTGGATAATTAGAGTTTAGTGGAGGTTTGCATGCAAACACGAAGGTTTAGCAGGGGTTTACACCAAGCCGTAGTATAAGTGAGAACGCTGGCCATACTTTTCATGAACTGGAAAAGAGCAGGCACGCAAAGAATAACGTACACAAACAAAGCTCGGCAGATCTAATCTTTCCTACCACGCACAGTCTACCCCCTGCGAACACAAGTACAAAAGGCACTCACAACGCACACAATGGTCTATTCTTGTGGGAAAGGAAAGCATGCATTAGGTCACAACACCGACATTTTTATACTTCGTCCTGCGGTAGCGTAAAGTATATATATTTATATGTCGATATATAGATTAGCATGGGAACACAACAAAAGGGGGTGTTATAAAATAATGAAACTAAGACACAGGCTGCAACCGGAGTTAAGGTAGATGGGGGAGGGAGGGGGAACAATGGTGTCTGCAGATTTTTTAAATTAACACAGCGCCGGCTTCGCAGTGCCTCTGGGGCCTCTCAGTGCTCCTGACCTCTTGCACCTCTCGGCGCTGCCGGTGGCCCTCCGGAGCTCCGGCCCTCTGCGCCTCTCAGTACTGCCTGTGACCCTCCAGAGCTCTGGGCCTCTGTGCATTTGAGCTCTGCCTACGTATACGACCCTCTGGAATGCGTGCACCTCTTGGCACTGCCTGCGACCCTCTGGAGCTCCGGACCTCTGCGCCTCTCAGCGCTAGCTACGACCCTCCAAAGCTCCGGGGCTCTCTGCGCATGCTGCGACCTAACGGAGCTTGGCCTCTTGGATTTAGAAATGTTGGTTCCTTGTACCTTGCTAGAGGCAGGCTCGCTCTTTCCACGAGTAAGCAGGGCCCGTGTTTGGATATTCAGCAGTAGGTCATGTTTAAGTCAGGAGTGGGTCACAAAGGCTCGTAGAACTAGGGAACAATGCTTCGTGGATGGCAGAACAGCTTGAAAACCTGAGGTGCCAAGATCCCATACATTTGTCGAAGGTACATTACAATTCTCGTCAGGAGAAAACATTCGGTCCACTTTGAGAGGTGAGCTATATATCTTACCCACTAGATGGCAGTAGAAGGCTTTATATTGAAGAGTCTTCCTGATGTGGCCAGCGCGCAGGGCAGCAACTAGGAGGACAAGCACGCAAGTGGTGCGCGCGCTTGCGAGCAGCAGGCGTGACCACACGCTCGTGCACCATGGCCTTTTGCTTGCGGGTAACCGCACGGAAAAGGCCATGACGCACAAGCGTGTGGTCAGCTTTCAAAAGCCCCTTACTTAAATTCTTGCAGAGCAGCGCTTGCGCGCTACTCGAGGCTCGACCTAAAAACGAAGAAAATCCCCAAAAAATTTAGGTACAAACAAGCCCCAATCAAACAAACAAGTACACCAATTCTCCAACTTACTTGTAAAATCTCAAATCCAAAAGTTCTCAAATCCAATCCAATGATATGATGCAGCAGACAGACACAAAAAGTGATCCTTCCAGCTCCAAATCCAAATGAAAGTGAACAGCACATGGACAAAGCACTGGGAGGAGCCTGCTGGACAGGAACAGGAAGTTTGAGACTCAGGGGCACTTCCTTCCTCTTGAAATAAAAAGTAAAAAAAGAAAAAGGACTCCTTGCACAAAAAACTACAGCCAAATCACAATCTGAGGAGTTTTTTGGAGCAAAGGAATCATTTTCGAGAAGGTTTTATGATGCTCGAGAGATATTCTTCCCCAGATTGTAGTTTCTTCGTGTTCGGGATCGCGATCTTACCAACACTGCCGCCGGAAGTCAGATCGCGCGTCCGAATGACGTGTTCGCGTTCGCACACTCTTGCGGGATCGTGCGGCCGGATTCCAAATCTCGTGGTGCCCGCGAACGGATAGGAAATCGCGTCGGCGAACACAGAATCACGGTAGGTCGTTACCGCGCGCGCAAGAACGTATATTGAGCGCGCGAAGAAGAAAAACAGCTACGCTACGCCGCAAATTGCGTAGAGCTCTGTAACTTCGCGCTCTACGCGAATCGCGAAGTTACCAAAACTCCGCAAACTCCGCGAGCGTAGCGTAGTTCACCGCCCAGGGTTAGTGATTGGAAGAGTTCATGGGTACTGCCTAAGTGATTGAAGGAGTACATGGGTAATGCGTGGATAATTCCATAAGTGCATGGGTAGTGCCTGGCAATTGGAATAGTGCATGGCTACTGCCTGGGTGATTGCATGAGTGTATGGGTAGTGCCTGGGTGATTCCATGAGTGCAGGAGTAATGTCTGCATGATTGGAGGAGTGCATGGGTACTGCCTCAGTGATTGAAACAGTGCAAGTGTAATTTTTGAGGATTGCAGGAATGCATAGGTAATGCCTGGGTAATTTTTTGAGTGTTGGGGTAATGTGTAGAGGATAGGAGAAGTATATAGGTCATACCTGGGTGGTTGGAAGAGTGTATCAGTAATGTTTAGCTGATTAAATGAGAGTACAGATAGTGCCTCGATGATTGAAAGAGAACATAGGTAGTGTCTATGTGATATTATAAGTGTATGGGTACTGGCTACATGATTTCAGAAGTGCATAGATAGTGCATGAGTGATTGGAGGAGTATGGGAACAATACCTAACTGTATAGATGACTGCATGGGTAGTGTTTGTAAAAATGGATGAGTGCAGTAAAAGTTACGGTATACATTAGTTCATATTATCATGCTTATTACATTATTTCATCTTACCTTTTTATTAAAGAAGATACAAAACTCAGTGGATCTAGTTTACAGTAGTTTGGTTGTAAACTGAATTTAAAATCTTTTCAAACTTTAGTATTACCTTATGTAAAAAAAAAGAAGAAAAAGTGTTATTGCATATAATATTATAGTTTTAAGAAAACAACATAATTTTAGAATTACATAACATATTCAGTTTCCCTTTTTTGCTGTTCTCAGATTATATTGAATTTCACCATACACAGTGATTTCAATGTAGATCATCATATAACAATGGGGAAAAATACAATCAATAAGATTGTAAAAAAAAACAAATCTGAGTTGAAAATATTTACAACAAGTGCAACTATGTGTTTACCTATCTACAGTTTAGAAATTACATTCTTAAACTACATTAAATCTTTTACTTCTCTCAAGTACATTTTCTAAAATTTACAGTCTCATTTACATTGCGTATAATATAAAGATCAAATATATAAACTACTTCTTTCAAACATAATTTTGCAAATGCAATAAGAATTACCACAAACAATAATCCAAACACTAATTGTTCACATCTTCCCAATAGGCCGAATAATGTTTCCAAAACCATTTCAATTGAAAATATCCAAAATAAACTTGTTTATTTGTGTTCACATCTTCCCAATATGCCGAATGATGTTTTCAAAACTTTGGCATCAAAAATATCAGATATGAATTTGGTAATTCGTAAGGCAACCGACATTTAAATTCCAAATGGGCATCATTACAATGAGTCCATCCTTTATTGCACTTTAAATACACAGTATAGTGTCCAGATGTTGTAGTAGGTCCATCATGGAAAACAAAAGGCACAGCTTTAAAAGTTCTTCCTGAAATTGATACTTGACTTGCCACAACATTTTTAATTTTATTTTCGTTTCCAATTTTCTTCCATCTGCTCTACAACGTTGTAGCATTAAAATGACATATTGTCCAAATCTGTCTATAAATAATGTGGACAACATTTCTGATTTGCAATAAGAACATTTCACATCTTGATTAGCTGTTTTTACTAATTTATTAAAAGACACTGTTTTGCAATCTGGTATCGTCAAATATTTGAATTGTTCAGTGTCTATTTCAGTGGTAGAAGAAAATGAACACTTCACATTTATGATCCCATCTGTAACTTAGTCCAAACAAATTTTCAATTTCAATTACTTCATCTTCCAATGCTGCAAGCATAAACATAAGAAATTCTTGTGCATCTTGTTGTACATTAAGTGTAAATTGCGAAACACCAGTACATATATCCAAAAGATGCCGTATGCCAGAGGCAGTATGGATTTTAGTTCTATCAGTTACCAACTTTTGAAAACTATAATGTAATAAAGAGCAGAATCTTTTTTCTCGATTTTCCATAATTTCATGATGAAGATCTTCTAGATAAAACACAACATTCACAATTACATTAGCCTAGCAGTTGATACCTGAACTATTTTCTAACTGGTATCCTACAATATCATCAACAGTGTCCATTTTCATTTGCTTTGCAGCTTCATCATTCTCTTGCATTGTTTTCATTTTTTGAACCTTACTAGAATGTTTGTCATATTTTCGTTTTGTACACACTACACGTTTTTCATACATGGGATATTCACCTAAGTTAGGAGCATACAGTCTTCTTAACTGATTATACTCTCTTACACAATTTGCATCAGCACTAACCTTTTTCTCATCAAAATCAATCAAATACAAACCAGATAATGTTCTTACTCGAGACAATGCAACGTATGCCATGCCCTCTTTGAACACTGTACTTCCAATATTTACCAAAGCATTATCTACACTTAAACCTTGAGATTTATGAATAGTTACAGCATATGCTAAAGAAAGAGGAAACTGTTTTCTACGAATATACAAATCCCTTACAAGCAAAAAACGAACAGCACAACGTCCAATCTGTTTTACCTCTTCAATCAGATCAAATTTAATCTTCAAAAATTCAATTCCATCTCTGTTCTGAAAATTTAGGAAATCAACAACTTTTCCCATTGCTCCATTTACTAAACCTCCTTCTACATTCAAATTACGCCGTAGAATTACTTGACAATTTACACATACATATAAAGTCTTTTCTAAACCTGCAGTCTTAGACACCGACTTTTCCAAAGAATCCAATTTTGACAGGAATTTCTCTGAGAGAAGAACAGTAACTCCTTCGTGTTCTAATTTATCAATAGCTTCCATTTTCACTATTAGTTGTTTTTCCAATTTCAAAAGTTGTTGATTGAATGTAGAGCACTCTTGGAGTGTAGGCATTAGGCAAACTATAGACTTCTTTTCTCCAATTTTTTTCTATATTATTTCAGCTGCTATGTTTTCATTAGCAAACAAGTTTGTTAAAAGCCGACTTTGTAAAGCTTCTTTACCATCTTTAGTCAAAACACCAGTTCTTATATCTTGAAGAAGGTTTCCATAATGTTCATCACTTGCTTGTCGCATATTCTTAACAAGTTCTTTATATTCAAAATGAGACCAAATGTTGACATTTCCAATACTTCCCAAAGATTTCATAGTGTCTTCATGGACAAGTGTTTTAAAAACAGGTTGCCCTTTTACAGGAGTAAGTTGTAGTAGGTCGCCGAATACAATTACATGTTTTCCTCCAAAGAGAACATCATAATCTGTTTTTAAAATCTGTTGCATTCTTAAATGTACAAAGACAAGCATTAAGTTTGAGACCATGCTCATCTCATCAATGATTAGAAGATTCATTTTCTTGAGTACTCTTGAAACTTCATAACAAGCTTCTCCAGACAGCTTGTGATATTCCAACTTATTTTCATGTTCAACTGGTAGCATGAGTAATCGATGTAATGTAATTCCTTTAATGTTATGTGCTGCTAACCCAGTTGGAGCAGTTACAACACAAGATAAATGTGATTTAGTGGTTTTCTGTAGATAACTGGTCAAAACTTTAATTAAGAAACTTTTTCCTGTTCCATCTTGCCCACTGATATACATTTGAATAGGTTTAAATGATGTGCATTGGCATTCTTTTTTATGTAGTAAACCATGCTGTATCTGTTGTGTCACTTGTAGATATATTTCTTTCTGTTCAATATTTAGTTGTTCTTCTAACTTTTCCAACTCAATAATATCCTGTTGTGCTTGTTGCATTGCCGTTTCTACTTCACTCATGGCTATTGCTGCTTCATTTTCAAGAATTGGTTGTCCTAGTGGATCTTGACTTAGTGGAGCTGAACTTTGACTATCTTGAGAACTGTCTCTAGCTATTTCAGCTGCATTAGTAGTTTCTTGTTCAATTTCTTCATTCAACATTTGTAGATAATTTAGAAAAATTGTACATTCAATGCTATCTTTACATGCATTAAAAGAATCTTCATAGCAGTCAAAATCTCCAAGTAATTCCATTTCAGTACGCCAAGGCTTGAAGAGTTGCAGAAGTGCTAAATAGAAAAATTCCCTTTTATCTGGAGTATCACAACTGAGTTTCCTGTGATTAATAAGATTTCTTTTGGCATGTTTTACCAAACATCCATCACATCCAATTACGGCATATTTTTCCTCATTTATATTTTCTGTAACATTTCGCTTAAAACTATAATGTTGCAGTACTTCATAGAGACATATGTTTTCCAGATGTGGACTCCTTTTGGTATTGTACATATCCAACATATTTGTTTTAACAATATCTGTACTTTCCGGCTCATTCAAAGCTAAGGGGTCGATTCCGATCTCGGCCAGTAGGGCACCTAACAGTATTCGTCAGGAAAAAATACCAGCCGAATGCGTGTTTCCCGACCGATTCGTACACTCGTCCGGACGAACAAGTACGATGCGTATAACAACTCATTCTCCGAGCGAGCCGTACTCACCCAATCCAGCTCCTGTTCCCCGCCCGAGCCGGATCCGTGAACGCCGAATCGAGCCGCACGGAAGCAAATACACAGCACCTTCCGGCCGGACGAGTACGATGCGCAATCTGTACGCGCCGAACCCGTCGCTACGTCCGGCACGTTTGAGCATCCGGGCGAGCCGCACATAAGCTCCGTTTCGCGCCACAAGACGATCCACGGCTACGAGACGAACAAGCCTGCTACGAGTACGACTCGAAGACACGAGAAACACGAACGAGACGATCCAAGCATGAATCCCATTGTGCAGGTCCTACCTATACTCTACATCTATTACCGGGACCGGCACGGACGCGTACGGCGCAGACGGTAAGTCAAACACCAACAATACAAACAAACGACACGTATACGAAATATGTCACACACACATAGGGATGCACAAATGACGTACACTAGCAACAGCAGAACCATAGGGGTGGGATGGCCAACACCAATGCCATATACACCCATAGGGGGATGGATGCCTACCACTAACACCACCCTACCACCACCCCTACACAGGGGGGCCTGGATGCCTGTCACTACTACCATCCCCACTCATAGGGGGATGGATGCCTACCACTACTACCATCCACACTCATGGGGGGATGGATGCCCACCACTACCACCCCCCTTACTCAGGGGGGGCTGGATGCCTGTCACTACTACCATCCCTACCCTTAGGGGTATGGATGCCTACCACTACCACCACCCCTACTCAGGGGGGCCTGGATGCCTGTCACTACTACCATCCCCACTCATAGGGAGCTGGATGCCTACCACTACTACCATCCCCACTCATGGGGGGATGGATGCCTACCACTACCACCACCCCTACTCAGGGGGGCCTGGATGCCTGTCACTACTACCATCCCCACTCATAGGGGGCTGGATGCCTACCACTACTTGAAAACAAAAATGAGTAGGCCGTTCCTAGCACATATTGCAGGATGATAAATGATCACAGGGTTGGAACAAAAGGTGAATGAAATAAGGAGAGCAGGAGAAAATGTCCTCCTTTCGGAAAAAGACCCTCACACACCCAGCGTGCTAGGTGTCATGCTTCATCATCGGGTCTGCTCCTTATCGGGTCGGCACTGCAATACCCGATCGGCACCCGTGATGGGGCCTTCCTGGCGGAGATCTTTATTCCTATGCCGTTGGGTGTTGAATGTGTAAGGATCCTAAAAAGGATATGGTGTAGGTGATAGTAGTGTGTAAGGACGTGAAAGTAAAACAGGAAATAGTGAACCACTCAAAACAATTTTAATGAGTCGTGGTCACTATCCTGATTAAAAACTGAAAAGGCGCATACTCTCATTCTCAAAATTGTGCGGAGATATGCTAAAAATAGGTCAACATGTTTCTTGCCTGTTATCTATTCAATGGCAATTCGTCAGGACCAAAGGTAGATCTACCTACACTTTTTGGTGGTGATCGAGAAACTCAATAAAGTGCATAAATGATCACCAATACAGCACCCTAAAAAGTGGTACCTGTAGATCTATATCAAGCCTGCAATGGGAACAAAAAACAAAAAAACAATATGACGACGTTATCAATTCATATTAAAGTTATACTTAAAGTGCACCATTAAACATCCATGGTGCCTCACACGCATGCAGAAAACAGGTGAGCTATAACATGCATCAACTGTGATCTGGGTGTAGTGAAAATTAAAAAGCAGTAGCAACTACGAAGAACACAAAGGATCTTATACATAGACGGTTGATTTGCACTCACCCAGGTCGGGTGAGAGATTGATGGCATCGTGTACCGGTTAGAGCAGACACTCAACTGTAGTGTCCTAATAAAACAAAGAAAAGACAGAAGAAGGAAAGAAGAGAGAAGAAAAGAAGAGAAAAAGTGGAGAAAAAGAGAGGAGGGGGAAAGAATCAAGAATACAAAATTGAAACACTGGGACCCAGGACTGATATTCAGTGGGCAGTGCCAAAACCGAGAATACAAATCCAGAGTCAACCACCTGTATCTCTAACAATGGAGAAGTACAGATGTCAATGGGACACTCCAAGTGTGAATACTGAATTGGTAACCAGGTGAATATCAAGAGACTGCTCGCACCGGTACCGGCAAGTAGTCCCCCTAGTAACAACCAGGTACAGTATCTGGAGTAATACTGGCCGACATCAGGTGTGGTTATCCCTGTATCCCCATGAACTGCCCAATGCAGTAGACAACACAAAGACGGGACACGTGCATTGACACAACATCCAAAAGGTGTACAATATAGAGTAGATGCCAGTGACCTGCAGGTATCAGTGCCAAACCTACAATACAGGACCAAGCTCTCTCCAGGCCGTAAACACCAAAGGCACCGTTATCAACATCCGCGGCAATCTCGGAATGAATCAGGACCGCCTAGTAACCTCCCAAGTATAGAGAGACGTCAGCGGGTTGCGTGCGCGCCCAAATACTTACAGTTACGTAGAACTGGACCTTCAGTAATCCTACCCTTCGCTCCACCGGACCGGATTGCTTGAAGTGGCATGGCTCTTCTAATTATATCCGGCCGGGCGCGTAAGGAGGCGGTACTTCCGGGAATCACGCACACGATTGTCCTGAGGGCTAGAACGCTGACCCTGCCTGGCGGGCGCCATATTGGACAGATCCAGGGTAATACTGGAAGCCCATCAGAAATCGTCACCTCTAGGAACCGGGTTACTTAGGATATGTAAAAGAAACCAAAGTCTAGAAAATAAAAATTAATAGTTGATAGGGCCTTGATATGTAACCAATGTAGTAACAAGGCTCCTAGACAAGAGGGATATCAGGGTGGATAATGATTAAATATTGATACTATTCAAGGCAATATGAGATGACATACAGAAAAATTAGAGATGGAGCGCAAAATACAAAGGTGAAGATGTATTTGGATTCATTAGAATTTTGTGAGGAGGCTCCAAGGAACATCTTCATTCAGCCCATCCTTATCAGTCGATAATCGCAGCACCCAGCGTTGTTCAAGGCGAAACAGCGATTTCTTAGGCATACCCGGATGTGTTTCAAGAATGCACCAGTGAAAAGAATCGGGAGCATGCTGTTCCTGATGGAAGTGGGTAGTCATTTTAGTATTGGTTTTATGACATCTGAAATTACTTCTATGTTCCATCATACGGACTTTGACCTGTCTTGTAGTCATTCCTATATATAGGAGTCCGCAGGGGCAACTCAATAAATAGATACAATTAGATGAGTTGCAATTGGTATGGGACTTCATTATCCACGATACCCCATTAGGGAACGTCAGCTCTTTACTGATAGATGTCTGGGGGCATATAGAACAAGAGCCACAAGGGTAATGTCCCTTAATAGGTGGAAGATCCCATAATGTTCTCTGTGAACTGTTATGTTGTTTTCTGGGTCTCGTATGAATTAGCAAATCCTTGAGGTTGCTAGTTCGTTTGAAAGCAAATCTAGGTGTTGGTAAATTCAGTGTCCCTGTATTGAGGATTTCCCAATGTTTCCGAATAATTTTTCTAATTCGGTCAGATTCAGGAGAAAAAGTGGTAACGCATGTGATTGTGTGAACTGACTCTCTAGTCACATTTTCCAACAAACTCTCTCGATTGTTATGTCTTGCTCGTTTTTGTGCGAGAGCAACAACTTGTTTAGGATATTCACGTTTGACAAGATCCCTCATCAAGGTGGCTGACTCTCTCTGATAGTCTGATATAGTGCTGCAATTCCTTCTGATACGAAGGAATTGCCCAAAGAGTAAATTCTGTCTTAAAGCCCTTGGATGATGGCTGCTAAATAACAAAAGACTATTCTTGTCAGTAGGTTTTCGATACAAAGTAGTAGTAATCCTATCTCCTTCTAGTTTAACCAATAAATCAAGGAATGGGATCTCTGTCTCCGAAATGGTGTTGGTAAACTTCAGGAATGGATTCAATGTATTAATCCATGTACAAAACTCATCACATTTATTGCGTTCTCCTTTCCATAGGATCAAGATATCATCAATAAATCTCTTCCATAGCAGCACGTTCGCCCGGTATGGATTATTGAGGTCATTGATGTGTCTATCCTCAAAAGCTGACATGTACATACAAGCTAGACTCGGCGCGAACGTACTGCCCATGGAAGTGCCCTGTGTTTGATGGTAGAGTTGTGTCTCATACTCAAAGAAGTTATCAGTTAACGCCATGGTTGCGCATTCAATTATGAAAGACACCGGGGTTGGTGAGTCCCATTTGATGTTGCTCAGAGCATCCTCAATCACTCCAAGGGTTGCTCTCTGTGGAATGTTTGTGTAGAGGGCCTCAACATCCAAAGTAACCAGCAGATCCACTCCCTCTGGGTATTGGGCCCCCTCCAGTAGACGGAGGACATCGGTGGTGTCCTTAACAAAGGAGGATGTTGCTTTGACCAGTGGTTGGATGAAATGGTCAACAAATTTGGACAGGGGTTCTAGAATAGACCCAATCCCTGACACAATGGGGCGACCAGGCACCGGGATGATCCCCTTATGGATCTTAGGTAAGCAGTAGAAATAAGGGATCTTTGGTTCTCTGGCTACTAGGAAGTCAGCTTCCTTCTTGGTAATCCAACCTTCAGTTTCTGCAGAGAAGACCATAGAAGATATACTCCTACTCAATCTGGGGGTCGGGTTCTCTCTAATAGGGGTATAATATCTCCTGTCACTCAGCTGCCTGCGGCATTCAATATCATAGTCCAAAGTGGACATGATCACAATCGCACCACCCTTATCGGCTTGTTTGATGGTAATATCCACATCATTTGTCAAATCCCTGATGGCGGTGACCTCACTTGATGATAAATTATGATAGGAGGCAAGGGTGGTCGTACTGTTCAGATCATTCAGTACTGCTTGTTCATACGTCAGTACTTCATTGGGAACCATACTACTGTTCGGTGTAAACGTAGATGGTCGATGTAAACCAGAGTCGTCCTTAGGAGGTAGAGGACGATCCTGAAAAAATGCTTGTAATCGAATCTTGCGAAAGAAACCTTGCACCTCACAGATGTCACGAAATTTGTCGGTTCTAGGTGTAGGCACAAAACCAAGACCTTTTGGAGGACCTTCTCCTCTATTGGTGTGAGCACCCTAGGAGAGAGGTTGACGATCAGTTTCTCCTTCCCCTCGTCTGACTCCTGGTTTCTACCGACCGTGCAGGCTGTTCCTGCCATTGTACTCTTTTTAGCCCTCTTTTGCGCCCTCTTCCTCTGCCCCAACCTCTGTCGAAAAAAGGTGGCTCCGGCCCATGTGGGAGAAAGGGCGGAGGGCCTTGTTGGTACATCGGGAATTGCCAGAACTGGGGTCCTTGATAAGGGGGTAAGTTGTAGGGAGGGTACATTGGGGGTTGGTAAGGTCTCGTTTTCCTAGTGTTCCAACTACCCGTGCTCGAGTCACTGTTGGATGATGAACCCCTTCTAGAGGGACCAGAGCTTTCATCCGAAGAATAGCCAGTGGCTGTTGCTGTGTAGTCAGCTTTCAAGTAAGGGTAGACCTTTTCTGTGGAAAACTTCTGTATATCTTTCTGGAGTTTTGAGATCTTTTGTTTCATCAAATACTCCCTATTATCCGCAATCTCCGCATTGATCTCAGCTAGCTTAGTTTTGTATGCTGTCGTTTGTACAATAACCTTGATAGCACCCTCTGCTGTTTGAATTCTAATCAGCAGGGCGTCCGCTATTCTTTTGGCTGTATTAATTATAAGGATGAGCCAGTCCCTAGTGCATTTCCATGCTACTAGGGACCACTCCTTCTTAAACAACATATCCTCCAAGAATAAGCGTGGGACATTGTTGACAATCAAGCCATTCGGGGCTATGTTAGCCCTTAAGTACTCTGTCATCAGAGCACCATGTAGTGTAACCTTGAGCCATTCATGTTTCATATTGGACAATGAGGTCCAATCTTCTGACTGGCTGCCCGAGGCAGAACTGCCATCTGGCCCCAGTAATGACGGTGTTCTGAGTATTTCTACTGCTGCTTCGTCGCCGAAGCTAAGTCCCTGATAGTCCTCCATCCTATGGTCAGAGGTACTCCCGGACTAACAAGAGGGTAATCAGGTCTAAGTTAGTTCCTAATGTCTCTTGCGATGGGCCAGGGGAACACACTGGGACCACCTGGTAACCTAATATCTATATTCCCACGGGTGTGACCCGTGCAAAGAGTCTCGTCAAAGTGGGGGAAAAAGGGGAGGGCTTTTGAGTAATGAATCACTCAGGTCCGGCATACATGCCCATATACATGAAAACAAAAATGAGTAGGCCGTTCCTAGCACATATTGCAGGATGATAAATGATCACAGGGTTGGAACAAAAGGTGAATGAAATAAGGAGAGCAGGAGAAAATTTCCTCCTTTCGGAAAAAGACCCTCACACACCCAGCGTGCTAGGTGTCATGCTTCATCATCGGGTCTGCTCCTTATCGGGTCGGCACTGCAATACCCGATCGGCACCCGTGATGGGGCCTTCCTGGCGGAGATCTTTATTCCTATGCCGTTGGGTGTTGAATGTGTAAGGATCCTAAAAAGGATATGGTGTAGGTGATAGTAGTGTGTAAGGACGTGAAAGTAAAACAGGAAATAGTGAACCACTCAAAACAATTTTAATGAGTCGTGGTCACTATCCTGATTAAAAACTGAAAAGGCGCATACTCTCATTCTCAAAATTGTGCGGAGATATGCTAAAAATAGGTCAACATGTTTCTTGCCTGTTATCTATTCAATGGCAATTCGTCAGGACCAAAGGTAGATCTACCTACACTTTTTGGTGGTGATCGAGAAACTCAATAAAGTGCATAAATGATCACCAATACAGCACCCTAAAAAGTGGTACCTGTAGATCTATATCAAGCCTGCAATGGGAACAAAAAACAAAAAAACAATATGACGACGTTATCAATTCATATTAAAGTTATACTTAAAGTGCACCATTAAACATCCATGGTGCCTCACACGCATGCAGAAAACAGGTGAGCTATAACATGCATCAACTGTGATCTGGGTGTAGTGAAAATTAAAAAGCAGTAGCAACTACGAAGAACACAAAGGATCTTATACATAGACGGTTGATTTGCACTCACCCAGGTCGGGTGAGAGATTGATGGCATCGTGTACCGGTTAGAGCAGACACTCAACTGTAGTGTCCTAATAAAACAAAGAAAAGACAGAAGAAGGAAAGAAGAGAGAAGAAAAGAAGAGAAAAAGTGGAGAAAAAGAGAGGAGGGGGAAAGAATCAAGAATACAAAATTGAAACACTGGGACCCAGGACTGATATTCAGTGGGCAGTGCCAAAACCGAGAATACAAATCCAGAGTCAACCACCTGTATCTCTAACAATGGAGAAGTACAGATGTCAATGGGACACTCCAAGTGTGAATACTGAATTGGTAACCAGGTGAATATCAAGAGACTGCTCGCACCGGTACCGGCAAGTAGTCCCCCTAGTAACAACCAGGTACAGTATCTGGAGTAATACTGGCCGACATCAGGTGTGGTTATCCCTGTATCCCCATGAACTGCCCAATGCAGTAGACAACACAAAGACGGGACACGTGCATTGACACAACATCCAAAAGGTGTACAATATAGAGTAGATGCCAGTGACCTGCAGGTATCAGTGCCAAACCTACAATACAGGACCAAGCTCTCTCCAGGCCGTAAACACCAAAGGCACCGTTATCAACATCCGCGGCAATCTCGGAATGAATCAGGACCGCCTAGTAACCTCCCAAGTATAGAGAGACGTCAGCGGGTTGCGTGCGCGCCCAAATACTTACAGTTACGTAGAACTGGACCTTCAGTAATCCTACCCTTCGCTCCACCGGACCGGATTGCTTGAAGTGGCATGGCTCTTCTAATTATATCCGGCCGGGCGCGTAAGGGAGGCGGTACTTCCGGGAATCACGCACACGATTGTCCTGAGGGCTAGAACGCTGACCCTGCCTGGCGGGCGCCATATTGGACAGATCCAGGGTAATACTGGAAGCCCATCAGAAATCGTCACCTCTAGGAACCGGGTTACTTAGGATATGTAAAAGAAACCAAAGTCTAGAAAATAAAAATTAATAGTTGATAGGGCCTTGATATGTAACCAATGTAGTAACAAGGCTCCTAGACAAGAGGGATATCAGGGTGGATAATGATTAAATATTGATACTATTCAAGGCAATATGAGATGACATACAGAAAAATTAGAGATGGAGCGCAAAATACAAAGGTGAAGATGTATTTGGATTCATTAGAATTTTGTGAGGAGGCTCCAAGGAACATCTTCATTCAGCCCATCCTTATCAGTCGATAATCGCAGCACCCAGCGTTGTTCAAGGCGAAACAGCGATTTCTTAGGCATACCCGGATGTGTTTCAAGAATGCACCAGTGAAAAGAATCGGGAGCATGCTGTTCCTGATGGAAGTGGGTAGTCATTTTAGTATTGGTTTTATGACATCTGAAATTACTTCTATGTTCCATCATACGGACTTTGACCTGTCTTGTAGTCATTCCTATATATAGGAGTCCGCAGGGGCAACTCAATAAATAGATACAATTAGATGAGTTGCAATTGGTATGGGACTTCATTATCCACGATACCCCATTAGGGAACGTCAGCTCTTTACTGATAGATGTCTGGGGGCATATAGAACAAGAGCCACAAGGGTAATGTCCCTTAATAGGTGGAAGATCCCATAATGTTCTCTGTGAACTGTTATGTTGTTTTCTGGGTCTCGTATGAATTAGCAAATCCTTGAGGTTGCTAGTTCGTTTGAAAGCAAATCTAGGTGTTGGTAAATTCAGTGTCCCTGTATTGAGGATTTCCCAATGTTTCCGAATAATTTTTCTAATTCGGTCAGATTCAGGAGAAAAAGTGGTAACGCATGTGATTGTGTGAACTGACTCTCTAGTCACATTTTCCAACAAACTCTCTCGATTGTTATGTCTTGCTCGTTTTTGTGCGAGAGCAACAACTTGTTTAGGATATTCACGTTTGACAAGATCCCTCATCAAGGTGGCTGACTCTCTCTGATAGTCTGATATAGTGCTGCAATTCCTTCTGATACGAAGGAATTGCCCAAAGAGTAAATTCTGTCTTAAAGCCCTTGGATGATGGCTGCTAAATAACAAAAGACTATTCTTGTCAGTAGGTTTTCGATACAAAGTAGTAGTAATCCTATCTCCTTCTAGTTTAACCAATAAATCAAGGAATGGGATCTCTGTCTCCGAAATGGTGTTGGTAAACTTCAGGAATGGATTCAATGTATTAATCCATGTACAAAACTCATCACATTTATTGCGTTCTCCTTTCCATAGGATCAAGATATCATCAATAAATCTCTTCCATAGCAGCACGTTCGCCCGGTATGGATTATTGAGGTCATTGATGTGTCTATCCTCAAAAGCTGACATGTACATACAAGCTAGACTCGGCGCGAACGTACTGCCCATGGAAGTGCCCTGTGTTTGATGGTAGAGTTGTGTCTCATACTCAAAGAAGTTATCAGTTAACGCCATGGTTGCGCATTCAATTATGAAAGACACCGGGGTTGGTGAGTCCCATTTGATGTTGCTCAGAGCATCCTCAATCACTCCAAGGGTTGCTCTCTGTGGAATGTTTGTGTAGAGGGCCTCAACATCCAAAGTAACCAGCAGATCCACTCCCTCTGGGTATTGGGCCCCCTCCAGTAGACGGAGGACATCGGTGGTGTCCTTAACAAAGGAGGATGTTGCTTTGACCAGTGGTTGGATGAAATGGTCAACAAATTTGGACAGGGGTTCTAGAATAGACCCAATCCCTGACACAATGGGGCGACCAGGCACCGGGATGATCCCCTTATGGATCTTAGGTAAGCAGTAGAAATAAGGGATCTTTGGTTCTCTGGCTACTAGGAAGTCAGCTTCCTTCTTGGTAATCCAACCTTCAGTTTCTGCAGAGAAGACCATAGAAGATATACTCCTACTCAATCTGGGGGTCGGGTTCTCTCTAATAGGGGTATAATATCTCCTGTCACTCAGCTGCCTGCGGCATTCAATATCATAGTCCAAAGTGGACATGATCACAATCGCACCACCCTTATCGGCTTGTTTGATGGTAATATCCACATCATTTGTCAAATCCCTGATGGCGGTGACCTCACTTGATGATAAATTATGATAGGAGGCAAGGGTGGTCGTACTGTTCAGATCATTCAGTACTGCTTGTTCATACGTCAGTACTTCATTGGGAACCATACTACTGTTCGGTGTAAACGTAGATGGTCGATGTAAACCAGAGTCGTCCTTAGGAGGTAGAGGACGATCCTGAAAAAATGCTTGTAATCGAATCTTGCGAAAGAAACCTTGCACCTCACAGATGTCACGAAATTTGTCGGTTCTAGGTGTAGGCACAAAACCAAGACCTTTTTGGAGGACCTTCTCCTCTATTGGTGTGAGCACCCTAGGAGAGAGGTTGACGATCAGTTTCTCCTTCCCCTCGTCTGACTCCTGGTTTCTACCGACCGTGCAGGCTGTTCCTGCCATTGTACTCTTTTAGCCCTCTTTTGCGCCCTCTTCCTCTGCCCCAACCTCTGTCGAAAAAAGGTGGCTCCGGCCCATGTGGGAGAAAGGGCGGAGGGCCTTGTTGGTACATCGGGAATTGCCAGAACTGGGGTCCTTGATAAGGGGGTAAGTTGTAGGAGGGTACATTGGGGGTTGGTAAGGTCTCGTTTTCCTAGTGTTCCAACTACCCGTGCTCGAGTCACTGTTGGATGATGAACCCCTTCTAGAGGGACCAGAGCTTTCATCCGAAGAATAGCCAGTGGCTGTTGCTGTGTAGTCAGCTTTCAAGTAAGGGTAGACCTTTTCTGTGGAAAACTTCTGTATATCTTTCTGGAGTTTTGAGATCTTTTGTTTCATCAAATACTCCCTATTATCCGCAATCTCCGCATTGATCTCAGCTAGCTTAGTTTTGTATGCTGTCGTTTGTACAATAACCTTGCTAGCACCCTCTGCTGTTTGAATTCTAATCAGCAGGGCGTCCGCTATTCTTTTGGCTGTATTAATTATAAGGATGAGCCAGTCCCTAGTGCATTTCCATGCTACTAGGGACCACTCCTTCTTAAACAACATATCCTCCAAGAATAAGCGTGGGACATTGTTGACAATCAAGCCATTCGGGGCTATGTTAGCCCTTAAGTACTCTGTCATCAGAGCACCATGTAGTGTAACCTTGAGCCATTCATGTTTCATATTGGACAATGAGGTCCAATCTTCTGACTGGCTGCCCGAGGCAGAACTGCCATCTGGCCCCAGTAATGACGGTGTTCTGAGTATTTCTACTGCTGCTTCGTCGGATGGATGGAGGACTATCAGGGACTTAGCTTCGGCGACGAAGCAGCAGTAGAAATACTCAGAACACCGTCATTACTGGGGCCAGATGGCAGTTCTGCCTCGGGCAGCCAGTCAGAAGATTGGACCTCATTGTCCAATATGAAACATGAATGGCTCAAGGTTACACTACATGGTGCTCTGATGACAGAGTACTTAAGGGCTAACATAGCCCCGAATGGCTTGATTGTCAACAATGTCCCACGCTTATTCTTGGAGGATATGTTGTTTAAGAAGGAGTGGTCCCTAGTAGCATGGAAATGCACTAGGACTGGCTCATCCTTATAATTAATACAGCCAAAAGAATAGCGGACGCCCTGCTGATTAGAATTCAAACAGCAGAGGGTGCTATCAAGGTTATTGTACAAACGACAGCATACAAAACTAAGCTAGCTGAGATCAATGCGGAGATTGCGGATAATAGGAGTATTTGATGAAACAAAAGATCTCAAAACTCCAGAAAGATATACAGAAGTTTTCCACAGAAAAGGTCTACCCTTACTTGAAAGCTGACTACACAGCAACAGCCACTGGCTATTCTTCGGATGAAAGCTCTGGTCCCTCTAGAAGGGGTTCATCATCCAACAGTGACTCGAGCACGGGTAGTTGGAACACTAGGAAAACGAGACCTTACCAACCCCCAATGTACCACTCCCTACAACTTACCCCTTATCAAGGACCCCAGTTCTGGCAATTCCCGATGTACCAACAAGGCCCTCCGCCCTTTCTCCCACATGGGCCGGAGCCACCTTTTTCGACAGAGGTTGGGGCAGAGGAAGAGGCGCAAAAGAGGCTAAAAGAGTACAATGGCAGGAACAGCCTGCACGGTCGGTAGAAACCAGGAGTCAGACGAGGAAGGAGAAACTGATCGTCAACCTCTCTCTAGGGTGCTCACACCAATAGAGGAGAAGGTCCTCCAAAAAGGTCTTGGTTTTGTGCCTACACCTAGAACCGACAAATTTCGTGACATCTGTGAGGTGCAAGGTTTCTTTCGCAAGATTCGATTACAAGCATTTTTTCAGGATCGTCCTCTACCTCCTAAGGACGACTCTGGTTTACATCGACCATCTGACGTTACACCGAACAGTAGTATGGTTCCCAATGAAGTACTGGCGTATGAACAAGCAGTACTGAATGATCTGAACAATATGACCACCCTTGCCTCCTATCATAATTTATCATCAAGTGAGGTCACCGCCATCAGGGATTTGACAAATGATGTGGATATTACCATCAAACAAGCCGATAAGGGTGGTGCGATTGTGATCATGTCCACTTTGGACTATGATATTGAATGCCGCAGGCAGCTGAGTGACAGGAGATATTATACCCCTATTAGAGAGAACCCGACCCCCAGATTGAGTAGGAGTATATCTTCTATGGTCTTCTCTGCAGAAACTGAAGGTTGGATTACCAAGAAGGAAGCTGACTTCCTAGTAGCCAGAGAACCAAAGATCCCTTATTTCTACTGCTTACCTAAGATCCATAAGGAGATCATCCCGGTGCCTGATCGCCCCATTGTGTCAGGGATTGGGTCTATTCTAGAACCCCTGTCCAAATTTGTTGACCATTTCATCCAACCACTGGTCAAAGCAACATCCTCCTTTGTTAAGGACACCACCGATGTCCTCCGTCTACTGGAGGGGCCCAATACCCAGAGAGTGGATCTGCTGGTTACTTTGGATGTTGAGGCCCTCTACACAAACATTCCACAGAGAGCAACCCTTGGAGTGATTGAGGATGCTCTGAGCAACATCAAATGGGACTCACCAACCCCGGTGTCTTTCATAATTGAATGCGCAACCATGGCGTTAACTGATAACTTCTTTGAGTATGAGACACAACTCTACCATCAAACACAGGGCACTTCCATGGGCAGTGCGTTCGCGCCGAGTCTAGCTTGTATGTACATGTCAGCTTTTGAGGATAGACACATCAATGACCTCAATAATCCATACCGAACGATGCTATGGAAGAGATTTATTGATGATATCTTGATCCTATGGAAAGGAGAACGCAATAAATGTGATGAGTTTTGTACATGGATTAATACATTGAATCCATTCCTGAAGTTTACCAACACCATTTCGGAGACAGAGATCCCATTCCTTGATTTATTGGTTAAACTAGAAGGAGATAGGATTACTACTACTTTGTATCGAAAACCTACTGACAAGAATAGTCTTTTGTTATTTAGCAGCCATCATCCAAGGGCTTTAAGACAGAATTTACCCTTTTGGGCAATTCCTTCGTATCAGAAGGAATTGCAGCACTATATCCAGACTATCAGAGAGAGTCAGCCACCTTGATGAGGGATCTTGTCAAGCGTGAATATCCTAAACAAGTTGTTGCTCTCGCACAAAAGCTGAGCAAGACATAACAATCGAGAGAGTTTGTTGGAAAATGTGACTAGAGAGTCAGTTCACACAATCACATGCGTTACCACTATTTCTCCTGAATCTGACCGAATTAGAAAAATTATTCGGAAACATTGGGAAATCCTCAATACAGGGACACTGAATTTACCAACACCTAGATTTGCTTTCAAGCAGACTAGCAACCTCAAGGATTTGCTAATTCATACGAGACCCAGAAAACAACATAACAGTTCACAGAGAACATTATGGGATCTTCCACCTATTAAGGGACATTACCCTTGTGGCTCTTGTTCTATATGCCCCCAGACATCTATCAGTAAAGAGCTGACGTTCCCTAATGGGGTATCGTGGATAATGAAGTCCCATACCAATTGCAACTCATCTAATTGTATCTATTTATTGAGTTGCCCCTGCGGACTCCTATATATAGGAATGACTACAAGACAGGTCAAAGTCCGTATGATGGAACATAAAGTAATTTCAGATGTCATAAAACCAATACTAAAATGACTACCCACTTCCATCAGGAACAGCATGCTCCCGATTCTTTCACTGGTGCATTCTTGAAACACATCCGGGTATGCCTAAGAAAATCGCTGTTTCGCCTTGAACAACGCTGGGTGCTGCGATTATCGACTGATAAGGATAGGCTGAATGAGATGTTCCTTGGAGCCTCCTCACAAAATTCTAATGAATCCAAATACATCTTCACCTTTGTATTTTGCGCTCCATCTCTAATTTTTCTGTATGTCATCTCATATTGCCTTGAATAGTATCAATATTTAATCATTATCCACCCTGATATCCCTCTTGTCTAGGAGCCTTGTTACTACATTGGTTACATATCAAGGCCTATCAACTATTAATTTTATTTTCTAGACTTTGGTTTCTTTACATATCCTAAATAACCCGGTTCCTAGAGGTGACGATTTCTGATGGAGCTTCCAGTATTACCCTGGATCTGTCCAATATAGCGCCCGTCAGGCAGGGTCACGTTCTAGCCCTCAGGACAATCGTGTGCGTGATTCCCGAAATACCGCCTCCCTTACGCAGCCCGGCCGGATATAATTAGAAGAGCCATGCCACTTCAAGCAATCCGGTCCGGTGGAGCGAAGGGTAGGTTACTGAAGGTCAGTTCTACGTAACTGTAAGTATTTGGGCGCGCACGCAACCCGCTGACGTCTCTCTCTACTTGGGAGGTTACTAGGCGGTCCTGATTCATTCGAGATTGCCGCGGATGTTGATAACGGTGCCTTTGGTGTTTACGGCCTGGAAGACTTGGTCCTGTATTGTAGGTTTGGCACTGATACCTGCAGGTCACTGGCATCTACTCTATATTGTACACCTTTTGGATGTTGATGTCAATGCACATGTCCGTCTTTGTGTTGTCTACTGCATTAGGCAGTTCATGGGGATACAGGGATAACCACACCTGATGTCGGCCAGTATTACTCCAGATACTGTACCTGGTTGTTACTAGAGGGACTACTTGCCGGTGCCAGTGCTAGCAGTCTCTTGATATTCACCTGGTTACCAATTCAGTACACACTTGGAGTGTCCCATTGACATCTGTACTTCTCCATTGTTAGAGATACAGGTGGTTGACTCTGGATTTGTATTCTCGGTTTTGGCACTGCCCACTGAATATCAGTCCTGGGTCCCAGTGTTTCAATTTTGTATTCTTGATTGCTTTCCCCTCCTCTCTTTTCTCCACTTTTTCTCTTCTTTCTTCTCTCTTCTTTCCTTCTTCTGTCTTTTCTTTGTTTTATTAGGACACTACAGTTGAGTGTCTGCTCTAACCGGTGCACGATGCCATCAATCTCTCACCCGACCTGGGTGAGTGCAAATCAACCGTCTATGTATAAGATCCTTTGTGTTCTTAAATAGTGCACTGCTTTTAATTTTCACTACACCCAGATCACAGTTGATGCATGTTATAGCTCACCTGTTTTCTGCATGCGTGTGAACACCATGGATGTTTAATGGTGCACTTTAAGTATAACTTAATATGAATTGATAACGTCGTCATATTGTTTTTTGTTTTTGTTCCCATTGCAGGCTTGATATAGATCTACAGGTACCACTTTTAGGTGCTGTATTGAGTGATCATTTATGCACTTTATTGAGTTCTCGATCACCACCAAAAGTGTAGGTAGATCTACCTTTGGTCCCTGACGAATTGCCATTGAATAGATAACAGGCAAGAAACATGTTGACCTATTTTTAGCATATCTCCGCGCAATTTTGAGAATGAGAGTATGCGCCTTTTCAGTTTTTAATCAGGATAGTGACCACGACTCATTAAAATTGTTTTGAGTGGTTCACTATTCCTGTTTTACTTTCACGTCCTTACACACTACTATCACCTACACCATATCCTTTTTAGGATCATACACATTCAACACCCAACGGCATAGGAATAAAGATCTCCGCCAGGAAGGCTACATCACGGGTGCCGATCGGGTGTGCAGTGCCGACCCGATAGGGGCAGACCCGATGATGAAGCATGACACCTAGCACGCTGGGTGTGTGAGGGTCTTTTTCCGAAAGGAGGAAATTTTCTCCTGCTCTCCTTATTTCATTCACCTTTGTTCCAACCCTGTGATCATTTATCATCCTGCAATATGTGCTAGGAACGACACTACTCTTTTTGTTTTCATGTATATGGGCATGTATGCGGACCTGAGTGATTCATTACTCAAAAGCCCTCCCCTTTTTCCCCCACTTTGACGAGAGTGCCTACCACTACTACCATCCCCACTCATGGGGGAATGGATGCCTACCACTACCACCACCCCTACTCTGGGGGGCATGGATGCCTGTCACTACTACCATCCCCACCCTTAGGGGTATGGATGCCTACCACTACCACCATCACTACTCAGGGGGGGCTGGATGCCTACCACTACTACCATCCACACTCATGGGGGGATGGATGCCCACCACTACCACCACCCCTACTCATGGGGGCATGGATGCCTGTCACTACTACCATCCCCACCCTTAGGGGTATGGATGCCCACCACTACCACCACCCCTACTCAGGGGGGCCAGGATGCCTGTCACTACTACCATCCCCACCCTTAGGGGTATGGATGCCTAACACTACCACCATCACTACTCAGGGGGGGCTGGATGCCTACCACTACTACCTTCCACACTCATGGGGGGATGGATGCCCACCACTACCACCACCCCTACTCAGCAGGGCATGGATGGCTGTCACTACTACCATCCCCACCCTTAGGGGTATGGATGCCTACCACTACCCCCACCCCTACTCAGGGGGGCCTGGATGCCTGTCACTACTACCATCCCCACTCATAGGGGGATGGATGCCTACCACTACCACCACCCCTACTCAGGGGGGCCTGGATGCCTGTCACTACTACCATCCCCACTCATAGGGGGCTGGATGCCTACCACTACTACCATCCCCACTCATGGGGAGATGGATGCCTACCACTACCACCACCCCTACTCAGGGGGGCCTGGATGCCTGTCACTACTACCATCCCAACTCATAGGGGGATGGATGCCTACCACTACCCCTACTCATGTGGGCCTGGATGCCTACCACTACCACCATCACTACTCAGGGGGGGCTGGATGCCTACCACTAACACCACTCCTACTCATAGGACGGGTAATGCATGACACAACTAGCATACTCCCACATAAGGAATTACAGAAGATTACATCCCCCCCACACCATGACAAGTGTGTGTAGTCTGTGTCAAATGCCTACAACACTGAACATGACATTGAACATACAATGTGACCCCCTAGCACATGTGTCACACAGAAATGTGTGTGGCCTCCACAATCCAAGCCGACCATGGCCACTGTGGCAATGGGCTCGAACACCCCATCACCACAGTGACCAAAAGGGACGTGTGGTGTCCATAGCTGATGCACATTTTGAACAGTGTGGCAATGGGGCCTAAAGCCCCATCACCACAGTGACCAAAATGGAAGTGTGGTGTCCATAGCTGATTCACATTTTGAACAGTGTGGCAATGGGGCCTAAAGCCCCATCACCACAGTGACCAAAAGGGAAGTGTGGTGTCCATAGCTGATGCACATTTTGAACAGTGTGGCAATGGGGCCTAAAGCCCCATCACCACAGTGACCAAAAGGGAAGTGTGGTGTCCATAGCTGATGCACATTTTGAACACTGTGGCAATGTGGCCTAAAGCCCCATCACCACAGTGACCAAAAGGGAAGTGTGGTGTCCATAGCTGATGCACATTTTGAACAGTGTGGCAATGGGGCCTAAAGCCCCATCACCACAGTGATCAAAAGGGAAGTGTAGTCATGGTAAAAGCTGCCAAAGCCAAACTGCATGGATGAATCCTGGTCACACAACAACAAACACATCAGTGGCATAGTAGTGCTTGTGTCCCATAGCAACATAGATTGGTCGAGGGAAACAGTGCAGTGTCACTGAAACATCGTTTTGGCCATGTGCATACAAACATCACCCATGGGGTCCCACATTGTCAACATTCACAAATAACACAATGACAGAAGTGACCATCATAATGCTGACCCACATATCTGCACCAATGGACACACAAATGTAGATATCCTGTGGAGACTGTAGATGTCAGGTGAACAAATACCATACCATGGCAGCAATGGGACATACAAACCATGATTATTGTGCTGACTGATGACCTAGGAGTCCCAGGGACAGCAGGGGAAAGCCACCAAACAACATACAGCCAATGGCACACTCAAGATATGCCAATGCAGTGGTGCAAAGGCACAAACACAAACAGGCAGACTCACACTGCATTTCAAACACAACAGGTGATGGGGGGTGTGCCAGTGTCCCCAGGCAACCACACAACACATGAGGAGGCCTGAATTCCAACCACACAGATGGGTATACAGTGCCATACAAAAGTTACTCATGGATCGGATACCCCTATGTGGGCAATCAGGCATTGTAAGATGAGAGGGAGCCCAAATGACACATGTCACACAAGCTTGTAGGAACAGCAACTAACACAGCAAGAGACAGACCCACCACAGCACTACCCCCAGGGACCCCACATTGTGCTGACACTAGCCTGCATGATAATCCCACTGTGATGACAAAGGTAGATGTCGTTCACACTGTGAACCACAGCCATGTGTCCTGAGCAACAAACTACCATCACACCTACACAAGCTCCAATCAATCAGCACGGCCTGCCAGCCAAGGCCAATATGGAGGTAGGGGTCTAGCCGTGCAACAACTCACTTTTGCACACACTCAACACCACACACCCTGATCTCCACCAATGTGCAGCAGTGAAGCTCACATGGACTGGTGACATTGCACATGCACCCATGACAATACCAGGGGTGGTGGTGGGAACTAAGGTGCAGAAACCCATCACACATGGCCAGTCAACAAGACTCGTCAATGTCTGACACACAGCACAGTATGCCGTACATGGGCATGATGTGAAATCCACCACAATCAATGGGATCCTGGCCATAGTCACACACCAACGAAGAAGCCAAGGTGACACACGAAGAACACACGTACACAACTTCCAACATTGCAGCTCTGACCCTGAGGAGTGGCAGCAGTCACACACACAACATGTCACAATCACTGAAAGCTAACACAAACTGTAAATCACATGACTCGTGTAAACAACAAGTGCCAAGGGGAATCCTGAATGTGTCCCATCTGCGTTTGCCCACATCCCCAGCCCTGACAACAAAGACAACCTGGTATGACAACCTCATGAACATTAGTTTGCCATGCACCCACATCACGGAGAAACCAGGTCAAAGATGCTGGATGAACACAGAACAACTCAGCAAGCATCACAAACAGGAACATCCCTAGGGACACAGCCTGTGTAGGAAAAGGGAAGGGAACACGCACAGACATGCTTACACAACACACAACACAGGCCCACGCAATGTCACGGGATTACACACTGCCATGAGGGCACTCCACTCCTGTGGAAGGTCCGCTGTGCCAAACCTTGTCTGTGCACGACCCAAACATGTCAGCAGAACACTCCGTCAGTGAGTCAACAACCACAACACACAGAAGGCTCTGCTCACATCAGCCTGGGTACGGGAGTGTCACGTCAGTCATCTGCACACACAAAAAACACGTGTCAAGCAAGTTGCACTGTATACACAGATGAGTCCTTCGACATTGATGTGTAAAACTGCATGTCCAGTGGAGCTGGGCACACAGTCAGGGAAATCGGAACATTGAACAGTGGTAAGCCCACCAGATGTGCATCAGTGTAAGACAAAGATGTTCATTTACAAATGCAAAAAGGACATCCCTGTGTCAAATGCAGAACATTACACCCTCAGACTGTAGCAAAGGATGCCATAGATCCAGACTACAACAGGACACATATCCCATGGACCACATGGAGTCCATCACTGCAACACTTCATTTTCCTGATGTGAACACTATTACAACTGCAAATGCAGGATGCTACTCATCCACATCATGTACATCAAAAGAAAACCCACAAGTAAACAAAAAGAGGCTTTATTCAGCAAATGTCAGGGCAAAAACGGAAGTCCAAAAGAAACTAAGGCCAATGGCCAGTCCAAAATCACAGTCCCAACGGGGTGAGAAGTGACAACTGGTCACACATTGCTTGCCTGCACTGGTACGGTTAGGGGACATCCCCCTTGGAGGGGCATACAAGGGGCAGGCCAGGCACCGCAGGGACAGGATCAGGGGATGGCAGAGTGAGGCAGTGAAGGGGTGGTGGGTGCAGGAGTGTCACCGGCAACTGCAGTGGAGGTGTCTGACTCAGGGGGGCCGGCACCACTGTGGTACACAAGTCAGTTGGTGTGGGTGCTGCAACCACTGCAGTGGGCTGGACTGATGTAGTGGACTGGGTACCCACTGCAGTGCCCGAGTCAGACGTGGTGGTTGTGGACTCCACTGCAGTGCATGACTCCAAGAGAGTGGAAGGGTGGGCAGATGAGGTGGGCAGGACAGAGGGGGGGGGACCCGGTCTCCACAACAGTGCCACTAACAGGCAGAGCATCTGGGTTGGGGGTGGAAGAGCAAGTGGCAGGGGGGAGGGCCTAAGCAGTCTGGGGATGCGGTATCGGTGTGTGGGGGAACCTGGGGCAGGGTGTGGCGGGGGAACCTGTGCAGTGGTGGACTGGGGGATGGAGGAGAGAGACTGGGCGGTGGAGCTGCGTGGTGGTGGTGGTGGGGTCTTGCTCTTCCTGGTCCGGGGGGACTTCCTAATGGGGTCCTGTGTCTGCCTGCGCCTGGGGGAGGGTGTCCGGGGGCGAGGGGCACTCCCCTCTGTGTGGGTGGACTTCCTCTTCCCCCGGTATGCTGGATCAGCAGGATTGGAGGGGAAGAGGCCGAGGTCACACAGGAAGATCTGCTGTGTAGGTGGGGTAGCAGGCGAGGCAAGGGAAGGGGTCTTGGAGGGAGAGGATTTGGAGGACTGTGGAGTGGATGTGGATGCCTGTGTGTATGTGTGTTCCCCATCCCCTGTGTCTGTGGTATAAGTCCCCTGAGGATGCTTGTGTGCACGTCTTGCCTTTCTCTTGGGTGTGTCTGTGCTGCTCGTGTCTGTGTGTTTGGGTGACTGTGCAGGTGTGCATGTGCTTTGGACAGGTAGGGGGCAGGAAGTGTGGATGGGGCAGAGGTGGGAGGGGTGAGGGACTGTTGGAGGAGGGACACTGCTGCCGTCAGGGAGGAGTCCATGGACTTATTGCTCCTCTGTAGGGCAGACATACCCGTCGAGATGCCCTCCATGAACGACACCAGCTGTGTCAACAGAGTGGTGTGTGCATGGAGGACACTCAGCATTGCTGTCTGCCCTACATGGAGCTGCCGAAGGAGGTACACAGACTCCTCACTCAGGGCAGCAGGGGACACAGGGGCAGGGGGTGCGGTGCCTGGCACGAAGGAGACACGCTCCCGAGTACGGGAGCCTCCACGGACCTCAGGAATGGGAGCCAATGGGAGGGCGGTGGTGGTGGTGGTGGTGGTGGCGGGGCCAGACAGACTAGCTGGCCTTTGGTGGCTGCTGAGACCCGCCTCCACAAGGGAGTCATCCTCCGAGCTGCTGTGGTCCTCAGCTGAGGTGGATGGTGCTGAGGACTCCTCGGTGTGGCTCCCCTCGCCCTCCGTGCCACTGGGTCCCTCTGACCACTCGTCCGATGCTGACCCAGTCTGGCTCCGCTGCTCCTCCTGGTCCGTGGAGCTGTCCCCTCCTGTGGCCGTGGATGTATCTGCAAACAATTAGGGAAACAGACAAACATCAGTCACCTGCACTGACCGCACACACCACAGTAAGTACAGCACATTACAGAGCAAGCCCTGGCATCCTTAGTTGAACATTGCCTAAAGTCCTCACACAGATTCGGGGAAGCCAATTGTCAGTCTGATGGTCAACCATGGGACTCACACCCCTCCTGCCCTTGCACCCATCTGTCTGGTGCCTGTCTGATGGTAAGACCCCAGTGTGGACACATGCACCACCTACACAGTTGTTGGACATTGCAGGGAACACGGTGAAGTATGTGAACATGCACACATCACATCTCTTGCCACTGAGTCAGTGCAGGTGTCCGGATAAAGGGATGGCCAGAGTCTAAATAGAAATGCATGTGATGCATACCAGCACCAGACTCCTTGATGCACCCATATCCGGATAGTCAATGCCACAATGGTGTGTATGTTGCACATGTCACTCCCCTGCAGGATCAGTCTCAGGAAGTTTAATGCCATGACACAGGAATGCGTGCAAAGTCATACATTACTGTCTCAAGTCACATGGCCATGGCAGCCAGCCAACAACAGTCTGCACTGTGTCACAATCCGAGGGCATGGGGAATGCAAGGTATGTGACTGACAAGTGCACATGTCCATCCCCCAAATACCACATCATCTGTACTACTATTTGTCCACGTCATACCAACTGGACATATGGGGGACATGAAACACAACTCTCTGAACATGAGCACCTCACAGTGTGCTGTGAATGAAAATACAGCTGCCTGAAAGTCACAGTCGCAAACACCTGTGTGCACAGTCAAGTGATCAGACACCTATAAGTCACAGAAGTATCGTCTATCATGGTCACATCTCAGATGGCATGCTGAGCCCTAACCGATAAACATACCAGTAGTCCTGACAACGAAGACACAGCACAATGAGACAGAGGCAGACACCTGAGGGTACATTTCACTGATCACAACATGCCAGATGATACACGGGAGTGGGAGTACAGAGTGTATTGTATGCCCTGGAGTAGGCATGACTGTCCAGCTCCACCTGTAAGAGGGATGAGTCCTGGACAGTAGGCAGGTGGCTAAGCATGTGTGACACACTGGATACACATACTCCTGAGGCCCAAACATTGTTCCCACCAGCAGCATGGGTGTGTGCCAAATTCCCCAGGGACATGTGGTGAGTCAGAGCAGCAAGCGGACCACATATCAAAGTTACACCCAGATTACATGTCAGAACTTAGGCATTGTGTAAGCAATTGACCCACCCATGAATCGCACAACATAGTCACGGGAACAAATGCTGTCCCCCACCTTGAGCAAAGCTAAATGCAATGACACAGTCCCCAAATGACACAATTTCCTGACTATAAGGGCCACACATATGCGTATCAGAGGAGAAGTGGGCATGTCACAAATGAGGGACATGGGTCCTGGACCACATGACTGATGTACTGTGGAAGTTTAACCAGGCCAGAGGAGGGCACATAGCATGTCAGACAAAGTGCACAGTGCAGTCATGGACTCACCCCCTCCTTGCTGCTGTCTGTCCTTCAGCTGCCCATCCAGGTCAGGGAAGACCACCGCCAGGATCCGGAGCATGTGGGGGGTCAGGGTCCGGTGTCCGCCCCTCCTGCGAGGAGGCGACAGCTTCAGCTGGACCCTTGCGATCCTCCGGGTCCAGCCACGAAGGTCCTGCCACCTCTTCTGGCAGTTGCGGATCCTGCGCCTGTAGACCCCCACGGATCTTACTTTCCGGGCGATGGTCAGCCAGATATCCTGCTTCTGGTGGGCATCAACCTGTGAGGATGACAAAGTGAAAAGGCCATTACTACACATGCAACATATACGTGCATCACACAGTTGGATATACATGTCTCAATCACAGGGGCATATGATGTACACAGGCAGTGCAACAATGGCTATGAACAGTTTGCCAGCAGTCACTACATGGTATCATTGCATGGGAAGTAAACCTAGTTGGAATGCAATGTTACTGCACTGTACCAGTTCAGTGCATGTAACTACACACTTTGGGGTGTGACAACTACTCAGTGGGCATGCTAGCCAGTGGTGTGCACACTGAAAGTCCTGCTAGTCAGACAACATGCACAATTAGTGAGGCAGTGGACAGCACACTCACCTGCTCCCCTGGTTTCCCATACAGCTTGCTGTACTGTGGAAGGAGGCTGTCCAGCAGGGCCTGGTTCTCCTCAAGGCTGAAGGCTGGGGCTCTCTCCACAGTACGTGCCATTGCAGGAGCCAGAGGATGCATAAACAGCAGCAGTGTTGGTGGCAGATGTCGTCCTGGAGCATGTAGTGCAGGCAAGTGAGCTCTCAGGGGAACAGCCAGCATTATATGTGTGCTGCTGAGGCAGATACTGTCCCATGTGTCCAAAGTGATAGGTCCAAGTCGTTTGCATCTTCTGAATCTGACCAATCCATGGAATAGCAGCACTAATACACGCCCACAGCATCCTTCAAATCTTCAACTTCATGACACCCATGATTTTGCAACATTGTTGTGGCTGGCCAACTGAATTCACTGCATCAGACTCGTTGGAGCTTCGAAAACGCGTCGGTTGCCATGCCAGGCCCCAGCCAATGTGTGCGCACCGTTCGGTCCATTGCTGTACAACGCGTATTACGGGTACAACGCATACCCGCACACAACAGATGCAATGGGCTGGCCGGGCACACCGATCGGTCCATTGCTCTTCAACGCGTACCCGCTCACAACAGATGCAGTGGGCCGGCCGGGCACACTGATCGGTCCATTGCTGTACAACGCGTATTCCGGGTACAACGCATACCCGCACACAACAGATGCAATGGGCCGGCCGGGCACACCGATCGGTTCATTGCTCTTCAACGCGTACCCGCTCACAACAGATGCAATGGGCCGGCCGGGCACACCGATCGGTCCATTGCTGTACAACGCGTATTCCGGGTACAACGCGTACCCGCACACAACAGATGCAATGGGCCGGCCGGGCACACCGATCGGTCCATTGCTCTTCAACGCGTACCCGCTCACAACAGATGCAATGGGCCGGCCGGGCACACCGATCGGTCCATTGCTGTACAACACGTATTCCGGGTACAACGCGTACCCGCACACAACAGATGCAATGGGCCGGCCGGGAACACCGATCGGTCCATTGCTGTACAACGCGTATTCCGGGTACAACGCGTACCCGCACACAACAGATGCAATGGGCCGGCCGGGCACACCGATCGGTCCATTGCTCTTCAACGCGTACCCGCTCACAACAGATGCAATGGGCAGGCCGGGCACACCGATCGGTCCATTGCTGTACAACGCGTATTCCGGGTACAACACGTACCCGCACACAACAGATGCAATGGGCCGGCCGGGCACACCGATCGGTCCATTGCTCTTCAACGCGTACCCGCTCACAACAGATGCAATGGGCCGGCCGGGCACACCGATCGGTCCATTGCTGTACAAACGCGTATTCCGGGTACAACGCGTACCCGCACACAACAGATGCAATGGGCCGGCCGGGCACACCGATAGGTCCATTGCTGTACAATGCGTACCTGTACAGGTCAGTCGCATATGTCACCATGCTTGTCACTGGTGAACATATGCCAGCCACATATACCTGCCAGAGACCCAGGGGCACACCTATAACACCACACCCAGTCCACACTGTTTCCTGAGGCATGTAAGGCTGCATTTCCTTCTCTGTGTCTGGGGGTTAACATGTGGTTTCTGTGGTGGGACTTGTGGGCAGCCACACCCAGGCTGTGCATGTGTTCATGGGGACAGGGTCCTTGGTGTGTTGTGCACATGACCACTGTGATGTGCAACAGTTCATTTTGGAGCATGTGGCATGGTCACATTTCCAGGTTGTGTATGTGTATGACATGCCACATACCTCCAGAGTCCCATGTGGGAAGGCATGTACATCACAGGATGACCCATTGCCACAATAGTGATGTCCCTCCACAGTCTGTGTGCATGTTGTGTTTCCGATGTCACTGATTCCATGTGCACGATGGGAGACAGTCTCCACATCAACGTTGTTTGTTCATGGACTTTGATGTTGTGCGTCACTGGCGTCCAAGTC
Source organism: Calotriton arnoldi (assembly GCA_963921515.1). NCBI lineage: Eukaryota > Metazoa > Chordata > Amphibia > Caudata > Salamandridae > Calotriton > Calotriton arnoldi. Next base: position 66,703 of record CAWUFW010020122.1, read on the forward strand.
TGTCCTGCGGATGTGACAGGGGCCACTACCTGTGGGAGTCATGTTTGTTTTTCTGACGTGTACATGATACGCCATGTCATGCCAGTGTCCATGTGGCAAGACAGGGTCACTGGGAATCTACCTGTCAATGATCTGTGATGCCTGTGGCGCATCTGTCCAGACATGTCACTGTGGTGTGTGTGTGGAACGTGACAGCAGTAAATGGGTACTGTGACACAGCCTAATGGTTTCCCATAGCACAACCTGGTACCTGTGGTGCACACATGTTGTACTGAGAAGTTAGATGATGGCCATGTAGGTGCGAGTTATGTCCGACAGAACGGCACACACATCAAGTACTTGTGTCACGTAATGATGTATCATGTGAAATTGAGTATGGTGAATGGCACATATGTGGGGTGACTGACAATCTTTCTTCCTTCAACCTATGCACTGCAGGGCTCCAGCTGTCCATAGACCATTCCCTGACCTGGCAACGATGGTGGAACGTGACAGCATCTGACGGTACCGCTTCACCAGGCAGCTGATTGAGGATTTGGCAGTGCGCTTGGCACCACATTTGCAACCTGGCCGGACGTACCCTACGGCGCTGACCCCCAAGGTGAAGGTAATGGCAGCTCTACACTTCTTTGCCACCGGTACCTTTCAACACACTGTTGCGACTGTCGGTGGGATGTCACAGACTATGTTCAGCCGTGTGCTACGCGATGTTTTGGAGGCAATGTTGAGATGCCTGAAGTGGAGAGGTGTGGTGCAGCGGCCAGGGCAGCTGACTTCGGAGCACAGGGCTCACGGTTCGATCCCTGGCTCCGGTTGCAGCTCAGCTCAGCACCATGTGACTCTGGGCAATAGCTCACTTAATTTCCACGACGGCCCCCAGCGCCTTGAGACCCGTAAGGGTGAGTAGTTCGCGCTTTACAAATACGGATTTAGATTTTTAAATTTTTTTTTTAGTACATCTATTTCCCAACACGTCAACAACTCACTGACGTCAAGAGTGACTTCTATGCCCTGGGGAGGATGCCACATGTCATTGGCTCCATTGATGGGACACATGTGGCTTTGATACCACCACAGGCACATGAGCAGGCATACCGGAACCGTAAACATTACCATTCGATCAATGCTCTGGTGGTATGTTTAGCAGATATGAGCATCACACATGTGTGCGCCCGTTTCCCTGGTTCATCACACAATGCCTACGTGATGAGGAGTAGTCGCATCCCGAGGAAAATGGCACAGATGCAGAACCAGCGTGCCTGGCTTGTCGGTGTGTACTGACTTTGTACCATTGTGTGTGTTCTGATCTGTAGTATTCCACCCACTTTTCCAACTCAGCTAATGTGCACTTGTCTGTCCGTAGGTGACTCCGGATACCCCAACATGCCGTGGTTGCTGACACCCCTCAGGAACCCTGTGACACCAGCCCAGATGCGCTACAATGAGGCACATGGTCGGACCAGGAGAGTGATAGAGCGGACCTTTGGTCTCCTGAAGAGCCGCTTCCGCTGCCTGGACAAGACAGGAGGGGCCCTCCCATATGCCCCAGCAAAGGTGTGCAAGATTGTCATCGTCTGCTGCATGCTACACAACCTGGCAGTGCGGAAGGAGTTGCCTCTCATCCTGGATGACGATGACCAACGTCCGCCACCTGTGGAGGATCCTGGCCTGGACCACGATGCCAGTGATGATGATGATGATGATGGTGATGTCCGCACACAGCTCATAACCAACTTCTTCAGCTGAATGTGAGTATCCAGGGAGATGTAATGTGAATGACGTGAGTTTGCATGACATGTGTGGGTGGTGCTCTGGTGCTGTTTGAGTGTGGCCATGTGCTACTTGACTGGATGCGTGCAGCAATGTGTCCTTCCAGGTAGTCTGAACTCCCCAACAGTTTTGATATGCTAACTTGGTTTTGTGTAGTTGTCTTGTGACATGTATTGGGCATGAGTATTGCAGTACTGTCCTGTTCTACAGTGATTTTAACTGTGTGTCATGTCTGTCCTTCACAGGGTGCTTACTGAGTACTTTGGTCAACTTGGATCCCCCGACACCATGATTCAGCTTTCAGGGTGGCAGCAGTAGTTGGCCTACAAGTGATGTGCCACACACCCCTGGACTTCATATCTTCTGCACTTGTTGACTGTGTGGCCACTGCCATGTGGGTAAACCTTGCATTTGTAGTGGAAATAACATGTTGCAAATGTGTAATAAACCTGTGCTTCACTTTGGGATGTGCGTTGTCTGTGGTCACACATCTGACTGACATTTGCTTACTGCACCTGTGGGCTAGTTGACACAGACTCTGAATAGGTGTGGTGTCTGTGCATTCCACTGTATTTCCTGGCAACATCACTGTGGGCGATGAGTCCGATGGCCCTGGTGTCTGTGTTGCGTAGCCCTAGTGGTGTGTCTCCCTCATATGTGTCACGTCACCATGACTCATACGACGGTGTTGTACTTGCTGTAGCAGTTAGCATACACAGTGTAATTTAGCAGAACATCATCACCATGACAGTATCCACATTTGAATAACAACAGTGGCAAGTATGGTGTACTAGTGATTTTATTTACAGATATGTGTGTGTGTATAGTGCTCAGGATGGTGGGTGCTGTACATTGGGATTGTGATCCAAAGTTCCCAGATGAGTTGGAAGTCTTGGTAGCAGAAATGTCCTGAGTGAAGTCCACAGTCATATGATACATTAGTCCAACTTGAACTCCACATGTCATGTGGGAAAGTAGTGTTGCATTCGACAGGGTGAAACGTTTGCACACAAAGGAGAATTTCCAGAACAGGTGTTGGCTTCCTGGGGGATGTACGTGGCCATCAACCTCTCAGTTTTCCTTCCTCGGATGACCCTCTTCTTTGGGGGGGACCCTCACGTGCAGGCTGCGGCGGTGCAGGGGACTCTCCGCCAGAGTCCTCCTCCCTCCCTGTGGTGGTGTCAGTTGTTGCAGCACCAGATGTTGTGGGCACACAGGGAGGTGTGGCCATGTTGGTGCTAATCTGGCGGAGGCATGTCAATATGTCTCTATGCACCGCTGTGAGTTCTTGCAATGTGTCCCACTTGGACTCCATGCCTGACATGTGTGTCTCCACACGGACCATGTGTGTCTCCACACGGGCCATGTGGGAGTCCAAGCGGGCATGATGGGCAGCCTGCTGTTTGTATGTCCTTGAGGATCCCCACGACCTGTCTGACCTCTCCGGTGCTATCCTGGTACGCATCAGCGATGCGTGCCAGTTGTGGGTCATCATGCAGTCCAGACCCCTCTGCAAGCAGCGACCTATGTCTACCACCCCTCCCACCACCCCTGGCGACACGTGCAGGACCTGCGGTGGCACGCACAGGTGACCCAAGGCCCACTTGGCGGTTGTTAGTGGTGTTGTCATCCATTGCTCCACGGTGGGCCTGGGGCCCTGTGCTGTTGTCAGCAATGGTCCTTGGTCTGTCCGTGTCGGCGGGGGTGGTCTGTATGTTGGCAGTTGTTGGAGGGGTGGGTGCAGGGGGTGCAGGTGTTGGTCCAGCTGGTGCTGCATGATGACTCCCACCGGAGGTGCCAGGTAGGTCTTCGCCATCCGAGGAGGGCAGAGGCTGTTCCACACCAGTGAGCTCTGTGTCCCCCGGAGCCTGGGACAGGGACTCCTCCTCGCCTGCTGCTGTGTCCCCATCATCGTCACCTGTATTTGGAAGAGACACACATTGTATGTAATGTTTCTACAGACATCAATGGTTCACACACCTGACAGTTGTGACTGTACCTCTGAATGCGGGCATGTACATTGCATTGTCCTAAGTTGTCACAGTAAGAGGTTGATATTGGTGTAGCACATTGTCATGCATACCTGGGGCATTTCAATATGAATGTTGAGGTGTGTGCATGGCCAGCATTGGTTGTATTTGGTGGACATCCGGGCATCCTTCTCCACCTGGCCCAGTTATCCCACCATGAAGCATGGCACCCTTGCAGTGGGTTCAGGTTGACTCTCAGGATGTCATTCAGTGGTGTTGTGCTGTTTGTTGGTGCACAGTTCCCAGCAGGGCCTTGTGCTCCCCACAGCAGTAGCCAGTGTCAGCCATCTTGTCAGTCCTTATCCACTCCCTGTGATGTGAGCATGGTTCAGAGTGGTGTTGATGGGCCAATTGTGAGGGTGAGCAGTATCTGTGACTCCAACTCCCATCATGCTATTGCCTACACCCCCTTCCCAGCATGCCCGTACTTCCTTCCTTTGGACTCTGCTTCCCTGTGGGGTAGTGTGCCTGTGCTGACAGGGAGGCTGACAGTGTTGTCCTTGCGTTTGTTTGGCTACAAGTCCCAGGTGTGTCCCTGTGCTTCACACAGCATTACCCAGGGTGGTGGTTCTTTGTGGGATCTTCATTTGGTATGTGAGGCATTGCATTCTCCCAGGTGGGTTATGTGGAGTTTGTGTTGAGGGGGTGTGTGAGGTGAGCTGCTTGTAACTATGGTCAGTGCTGTGAGTCCTCCTTCCCAGCAAGCCAGATATCCCACCATGCAACGTGCTTGCATTGCAGGGAGTGCAAGTTGGCTTTCAGGATGTCAGGCAGTGGTGTTGTGCTGTTTGTTGGTGCACAGTTCCCAGCAGGGCCTTGTGCTCCCCACAGCAGTAGCCAGTGTCAGCCATCTTGTCAGTCCTTATCCACTCCCTGTGATGTGAGCATGGTTCAGAGTGGTGTTGATGGGCCAATTGTGAGGGTGAGCAGTATCTGTGACTCCAACTCCCATCATGCTATTGCCTACACCCCCTTCCCAGCATGCCCGTACTTCCTTCCTTTGGACTCTGCTTCCCTGTGGGGTAGTGTGCCTGTGCTGACAGGGAGGCTGACAGTGTTGTCCTTGCATTTGTTTGGCTACAAGTCCCAGGTGTGTCCCTGTGCTTCACACAGCATTACCCAGGGTGGTGGTTCTTTGTGGGATCTTCATTTGGTATGTGAGGCATTGCATTCTCCCAGGTGGGTTATGTGGAGTTTGTGTTGAGGGGGTGTGTGAGGTGAGCTGCTTGTAACTATGGTCAGTGCTGTGAGTCCTCCTTCCCAGCAAGCCAGATATCCCACCATGCAACGTGCTTGCATTGCAGGGAGTGCAAGTTGGCTTTCAGGATGTCAGGCAGTGGTGTTGTGCTGTTTGTTGGTGCACAGTTCCCAGCAGGGCCTTGTGCTCCCCACAGCAGTAGCCAGTGTCAGCCATCTTGTCAGTCCTTATCCACTCCCTGTGATGTGAGCATGGTTCAGGGTGGTGTTGATGGGCCAATTGTGAGGGTGAGCAGTATCTGTGACTCCAACTCCCATCATGCTATTGCCTACACCCCCTTCCCAGCATGCCCGTACTTCCTTCCTTTGGACTCTGCTTCCCTGTGGGGTAGTGTGCCTGTGCTGACAGGGAGGCTGACAGTGTTGTCCTTGCATTTGTTTGGCTACAAGTCCCAGGTGTGTCCCTGTGCTTCACACAGCATTACCCAGGGTGGTGGTTCTTTGTGGGATCTTCATTTGGTATGTGAGGCATTGCATTCTCCCAGGTGGGTTATGTGGAGTTTGTGTTGAGGGGGGTGTGAGGTGAGCTGCTTGTAACTATGGTCAGTGCTGTGAGTCCTCCTTCCCAGCAAGCCAGATATCCCACCATGCAACGTGCTTGCATTGCAGGGAGTGCAAGTTGGCTTTCAGGATGTCAGGCAGTGGTGTTGTGCTGTTTGTTGGTGCACAGTTCCCAGCAGGGCCTTGTGCTCCCCACAGCAGTAGCCAGTGTCAGCCATCTTGTCAGTCCTTATCCACTCCCTGTGATGTGAGCATGGTTCAGGGTGGTGTTGATGGGCCAATTGTGAGGGTGAGCAGTATCTGTGACTCCAACTCCCATCATGCTATTGCCTACACCCCCCTTCCCAGCATGCCCGTACTTCCTTCCTTTGGACTCTGCTTCCCTGTGGGGTAGTGTGCCTGTGCTGACAGGGAGGCTGACAGTGTTGTCCTTGCATTTGTTTGGCTACAAGTCCCAGGTGTGTCCCTGTGCTTCACACAGCATTACCCAGGGTGGTGGTTCTTTGTGGGATCTTCATTTGGTATGTGAGGCATTGCATTCTCCCAGGTGGGTTATGTGGAGTTTGTGTTGAGGGGGGGTGTGAGGTGAGCTGCTTGTAACTATGGTCAGTGCTGTGAGTCCTCCTTCCCAGCAAGCCAGATATCCCACCATGCAACGTGCTTGCATTGCAGGGAGTGCAAGTTGGCTTTCAGGATGTCAGGCAGTGGTGTTGTGCTGTTTGTTGGTGCACAGTTCCCAGCAGGGCCTTGTGCTCCCCACAGCAGTAGCCAGTGTCAGCCATCTTGTCAGTCCTTATCCACTCCCTGTGATGTGAGCATGGTTCAGGGTGGTGTTGATGGGCCAATTGTGAGGGTGAGCAGTATCTGTGACTCCAACTCCCATCATGCTATTGCCTACACCCCCTTCCCAGCATGCCCGTACTTCCTTCCTTTGGACTCTGCTTCCCTGTGGGGTAGTGTGCCTGTGCTGACAGGGAGGCTGACAGTGTTGTCCTTGCATTTGTTTGGCTACAAGTCCCAGGTGTGTCCCTGTGCTTCACACAGCATTACCCAGGGTGGTGGTTCTTTGTGGGATCTTCATTTGGTATGTGAGGCATTGCATTCTCCCAGGTGGGTTATGTGGAGTTTGTGTTGAGGGGGTGTGTGAGGTGAGCTGCTTGTAACTATGGTCAGTGCTGTGAGTCCTCCTTCCCAGCAAGCCAGATATCCCACCATGCAACGTGCTTGCATTGCAGGGAGTGCAAGTTGGCTTTCAGGATGTCAGGCAGTGGTGTTGTGCTGTTTGTTGGTGCACAGTTCCCAGCAGGGCCTTGTGCTCCCCACAGCAGTAGCCAGTGTCAGCCATCTTGTCAGTCCTTATCCACTCCCTGTGATGTGAGCATGGTTCAGAGTGGTGTTGATGGGCCAATTGTGAGGGTGAGCAGTATCTGTGACTACAACTCCCATCATGCTATTGGCTACACTAACTTCACCAGCATACACAGAATTCCTTCCTTTAAGTGAGCTTCCCTGTGAGGTGGTGTTCTAGTGGTGGCAAAATATCAGGCAGTGTTTGTTGGTTATATTTGTGCCACTGCCTTGCTCTATTTGTTGTTAGGTTTGTACATGTCATGACACAGTGACATACCACTATGAGATGGCATGTATTGTGTTTATCTAACTGACATACACATCTTGGGATGATTATCTTTTGGTTGCTGTTGATTTGCTAGGGGTGGATGGTTTGACTGTCCCCTTGAGAGTGATGTGTGTGTATTGGCACACAATATTGTGTATATTAGTTGTGTACTCACCAGGCTCTGGGATGTCTGTTAGTCCATATACGCTCACTGGTGGTAGGATGGCCCGCACCTTCTCCTCCCAGGGCCTGAGGTATACTGGTTTTGCAGGAGGGCCACTGCCGGTGTGCTGGCTCAGGAGGTAATCCTTCTTGAGTAGGTCTCTGACCCTCCTGCGCACATCATACCACCTGTTCTGGATGTCTTCCTTTGTGCGCAAACATGGTGATTGTGCGTTCACCCTGTCGACGATCCTCGCCCACATCTTGGTTTTCTGCGACATGGGGGTCTGTTGGACCAATGTGCCAAACAACTGTGGCTCTACCCTCAGGATCTCGTCTACCATGACTTCCAATTCACTATCTAGGAACTTTGGATTCTTCTTTAGGGGCATGGTGATGGGTGGTGGTGGTGGTGGTGATTGATGTGTGTGTGTGCAAGTGAGGGTGTGTGTGTGTGTAGGTTTTGCTGTGTGTGTGTGAGGGTGCTATTTGTTGAGGTGCTAATGGTGTGTGGCTTTTGTGTTGGATGAGCTGTGTGTGTATCTGTGTTTGCTGTGTGATGGTGTTCTGTGCTGGCAGGTCAGTGGGATTTGCAAAGGATCATGGTAGGGATTTGTGGGCTTTATGTAGGTGGAGTTGGGGGTGTGTCCTTGTTCAATTTCCCCCCCCTGTATTTATTGGCTTTGTCATTGCTTGTTTGGCCCTTTTTTTGTATTTTTTCATTTGTGATTATTGTGCATGTAGGAGTCGTTCTTCTGACCGAGTAGGACGTTGCAGTTGTCTCGTGCGCGCCTCTCCGAGTCGTTTCCGCTGTGTTTCAGCTCAGTTTCATATGCGGCGTACGCGTCGGTCGCGGAGTATTGTGTTTGTTCGGCTGGGTTTGGTATGCGTGTCGGTCGTACGGCTTGGGCTCCGTACGAATCGGTCTGAATTTTCACCCATTGCATCGTACTGCGCGGGTCGGATTTCGCGGGTACGTTTCGTTCGGATTATTTCCTGATGCGTGTCGGTCGGTTCGATTCGCGTGGTTTCCCAGCTGGATAGCTTGTTTCCGGCCGGGTCGGTCGTTCGCCTTGAGTTCCGTGCGAGTTGGTCGTGATTTCCATGCATTTCATCGTACTTCCCAGGTCGGGCAACGCCGGTACGTGTCGGTCGGACTATTATCCCGTACCGAGTCGGTCTGTATTTTTTCTGGCCCAAATCGGAATCGACCCCATAGTATTCAATTTCTTGCAGAGATTTCAAAACTCGATTTCGTGTTGCAGAAAGACCTAGACTTACCCAATTGATTCCTCTTGACTTTGCATATAAACTTGCAGATGTCAACCGATCCGAACATTCGTAGGATCCAATCTCCCGATGGGAAAGCATCTTCAAACTAAAGCTGTACAATTTATTACTAAGAATCTTCTCTTGTGAAATTTCTTTCCACATTTCTTTCAATTCTGTCTTTTCAGATTTGGTTATATATGATTAGGGCTCCCGGTTTTATGGTATTTATTTTTTTGCCATTTCCGTCTGTATTTTTCCACATTTATATTTGGGCATTTTTTCTGTATTTATCCATATTTATTTTTGCCACAAGCAAAAGATGACGCTACAGCTAGTATTTTTCCACATTTATTTAAATTGACAATGCACATATGCGCTTGGTTATGTGAGGGCACTGCCACCGTCAATGTACAAGAGGGAAGACCTCGGAGGGCAATAGCTGCTTGCAAGGATGAGGGAATCCATTTTGAGGAATGTCAATCAATTGCTTGGCTAGGGCTCTGCTGGAGTGGATTAGTGTTCTATTTGGTCGAACTGTGAGGATGAATGTACAGATCTGTAGGTAGCTGTCTCCCCTGCATTGTTTCACAAACCAGTCAAAACATCCATGCCAAGCACTCAAATTGCGCTGACTAGTTTCCAAGTGATCAGACCGCATAGCATGGATTGTACAGGTTTCCCGGTTGCACACTGGGGCCATCTCTCCCATCAGGCGCGCAACACCCAATGGGCTCAAAGCACCCCCCCCCCTTCCTCCCCACCCGTCCTGTGTGTCAGCCCGGGCTGAGACAGCTTCCCGGGCACACACACACAGTTTTTGAGCTGCCAGCCACACCCGAGTACTTCACAGGTCTTTAAAAAGGCCATTCACTTGTTAACGAGTCTTTGTTTTTTTTCACCTCTTCTTACCAGACTGCGGGCAGTGTCAACAGGACCCCCTGTGCTCAGTGGCCTAATCACTGAAACGTAAAGAGCTGCCTTTTGTGATGCACACTTTAATTGGTGGGACGTCCTGCCGCCCACGGCACTAGCCGAGCGGGCGGCAGTTCAATAAAGTTAGTTTTGGCTGCTGGCAGTGGCAGCGTAGCTCGGCCCTGCTCGCACCGTGGGTTGGTAATCATTTTAAATGATCCTGTGACCAGACCCGACCCATCACCCCACTGTCGGCCAGCAGCTGAGTGCAGGGATCGCCGAAGTGGTTCGTCACTCAGCAGCCCAGAACACACCGTGGTCCACTCTGCAGCTGAGCCGCTCTCAGAATCACTCCAGGCGTTGCCGCAGGTGATTCAGAGTCATTGAGGCCACGAGGCAGCCTGTACCGAATTGCCACTTGCCTCGCAAAGAGTAAGTGCCTGGTGGAGTGAGGTATTCTCTGCTTCTAAAAAAAATAACTTTTTTAGTGCCCTGCGGTCATGATGATCATTCATCTTCAGCTGCCTGTGCATGCCCTGTTTAACAGCTGAATTCTGCAGTCTCACATTGCAGTCAGAGTCAGTCTGTGCTGACCTCACTGGAGTTTTCAGTGACAAGCGCATTAGTCTGTCGCATTAACTTGTTTTGGGTCCAGTCGGGTGAGCAGCTGTGGTGCCGGTCCAACATCTACTTTTAAGTATACTTTCAGTGCCGAACACTCAGCCGCGCCGTCACTAAGTCCGCAGAGCCTGTAGCTCTCTGACAGGCTGGTGTGAGATCTGGTGCGCTGCTGGGCTGGGCACTAGCGGCGCGCCAACCAGGATAGACAGCTCAGCCCCTTGACCACAGCACGCTCCGGGATGATTCTGTGAAAGACCGGCATCACAGCATTGCGCGCATTCTCTGTGTATGGCGTCACGCGTGATGGACACGGTCTTGTGCACTGGAGCATGGCAGCGCAGCAAAATTTGCTAGTATTTTGCCGTTTTCTAAATATAAATACAGACAAAGGAAATATAGTTTTCCGTCTGTATTTATATGTAAAAATCCGTAAAAACGGAAAACCGGGAGCCCTATATATGATGTAACATAACGAGCAACAGCAATCAAATTATCTGCAACATATTGGATATCCATGTTTGCATTCCACATTGTCAAAATCACTGGATTGTAGTCATTAATATACTTTGAATCTTCACTTCTTTTTATGTTGTAAGTATTCTTCGGAGATTTTCGAGTTATAGTATGTCTTACTGCTGACATGAAACTGTTGACTCTTCCTTTTGAAATTACTGGACGTGGGAATCCAAAACGACATTTTGTATAAAATTTTCCCTTTGATCTGTATTTCCGTCAGACAATACTTTCCACATCGATGACTTTGAAACCGTAAAACTTGTTGTCTTAAGCTGTTTTCTCCTCCTTTTTTTGGAATGGCACAGGTAACATAGTCTTCAATGAAAGACAAAACAGTTTCATCAGAATCGGTTCCAAATTTAGGTGCATTCTTGATCCATAATAACATGTGTATATGAGGAGCACCTCTGGCTTGGTACTCCTTTCTCCAAAAGAAATCAATAACTTCTCCAAGAGGTGGATTTTTTATATTGCAGATAAAAGACATCATAGCTTGAAACCTATGATTAAAATATCTGCACACATTTACAGGATCCAACGAACACAGTTCTCCAGCTGTCTTCAAATCAATGTTTTTTATGTTTGAATTTGCTTCTCGTAGAAATTCAAGTAAATCGTCCCATGCGTATTCAGCACAGCTAAGCGTAACAAACCATGTAGGGGTTCCTAAGTTTCTTAACATACATTTAAGTTCTCCATGACGACGATACCAATACTCATTAGTACCACGTTGACACGCCATCAAATTAATTAACTGAGATTCTAAATGATCATCTCTTTGTTGAACTTTGTCCAAGAATTCCTTTGCAGAAACATTTGTAAGATGAACTCCTGTTTTTAATATGTGGTTAACTGCATATGAAAGTCCAGACAAGTCACTTTCAAACAGAAGATGAAATAAATATGGAACACACTGTTGAAATCTTGGATCTTCTGAGTACAATCTTGTCGTACGATATTCTGAAGCTGGAATCTGTACTGGTCGCTCATCATATCCTCCACCTTTTCCAGTGGGGAAGAGCTGTGGAAAACAACGAGCTTCTAAACTTTTTTCCCATACACTCATGGGAGTTCCTTTCGCTTTCTTCATTTGGAATAATTCAATAGTGTTTCCAATCACTTCTTTTGAATGTAGAGGATGTATACTATAATGTTCATAAATTTCTTCACTCCTAGAGTTGTCCACTTTTTCGATTTGGCCAGTTGAAATTTCTCTATCATCTTCTAAAGATATTTCTTGTTCTTCCACATATACATTTTTATAATAAATATTGTTTTGTATAAGATATAATGTAGCCTTTTGAAGTTTGGTGACATCTACTAACTCTTGCCATATTTTCCGACTCTTTGTTGGTACACCATTAACTAGAATAACTACAGGTTCACTTTCCTCTCTCTCTACACCAACAGTTTCAATATTTTTCTTAAAATCTAAAGGTAAATACACAACTCTTCCTTTTAAACCTCTTTGTAAATCTGTTGGAGGCAGCTTACCTGTTTTAGGCTCCATACGAACTATAGCCTGAAACGGGTGCACAGATTGAATAAGAATGGACTCATACGTATTTAAATCTACCAGTTCCGGAGGAATAGCTACCAACTCTAGGTTATTATGTACAGCTCTAGCTGGCATTTTGTTCTCTTCTAATTTGCTGTAACAATATTTACAAATACGTTGATCACTACCCAACTCAAAACGACCTTCCACCAACAAATAAGCACCAAATTGCTCCCACTTATCATTGTTTTCCTTTTCACTTTTTAAATACACATCAACATTCCTAGTTTGACTTCTATAGTGAGTACGTCGACAACAAATACAAACATAGGGGCTCATTACGATAGCGGAATGATCGCCACCGCCGTGCTGGCGGTGGTGACCGTCCCGCCATCAATGCGGCGGTCTACCCACCGCCATATTAGGATGGCGGTCGCCATCACTGGCAGATGGACAGTCTGTCCGCCATTTTCACATTGCCGGTGGATCGCTGCTGACTGCCAGCACCCGCAGCGCAGTGCCACAAATGCAGGCTGTGCCTATCAGGCACCGCCATCATGGCAGGCACCATGTGGGCCTGCCACGTAGTGCCTGTGCAAGGCGGGGAGTAGCTTTGGAGCGCCCATTGCAGGCCCCCCCTGCGCTGGGGGCCCGTAGCGGGTGCACTGCGGAGGTACCCATGGCACCTTCCTGCAGTTTCACTGCACCATGTGGCAGAGCACATGTGTAGTGCCTGCCACGCAGTGCACGTGAAATGCATGCGATGCTCTGCTAGATCATTGCCAGGCATCGGTGCTGCTGTCGGCAGCCACCGCTGCAATGTTAACGGTGTGGAATCGACCACAGCGGTGGCGGTCGCCATCCTAATCTGGCGTAGGCGGGACCGCCGCATGCATGGCCGTCGGTTCCAAATACCGCTTCGATGGCGCACGGATCAAGTCCACCCGCCATCGTAATGAGCCCCATAGTTTGGTTCTTCAGAAGAAACTACCTTAAACTTTGTAATTTCTTCTGCAAACTTCTCAGTAGTACTATCTTCCACCTCTTCTTCAACACCTACACTTATGAAACTCTCACTTTCTCTACACTCCTCTTGAGGACCAAAGAAACGAAACTGTATATCATCAGAAACTTTTTTTACATCCAATACTGAACCATGCAAAAGAGCTGTGTTTATTTCACTTAAAGATAATGCAGGACTTTTTACATAGTACAATCTTCTTACTAACTTCCGCATTTCTGAATGATGTACTGCTAACATTCTTAAATGATGAAAAGTACTTTGACACACTTTTCTAGAAAGACAAGCCAGAGAATGACCCTGCAAGCTAGTATATTTTCTCACTTTACAAGGATCTAGTCCTTGCAATATCTTAATCTTCTGTTTAACACTTTTATTACCATAATCTCGTAAGAAATTTCGTAATATATCAATAGATTCCTGTTGTATACTACAAATACTACTACAATCCCACTTATACACTGGAGCTTGTGTACGTCTCCCTTGAACTTCTTCAGCTATTACTTCTTCCACATTTCTAGGAACCATCTTTTCTTTTTCAATTGGACAACCGTTTTTAACCTCATAACAACGACCACTGGTATCAACTGCATGAACTAATGTATTTTGTTGAAAATAGCTTTCTTCATTAAAAAAAGGTTCAGTACTAGAAGTGTGCTTCCATTCACCCGAATTTTTTTTGCAAAAGTTAGTTCTATTAACCAGTCTTTTTCTTTTACTTTTCGCCTTCATAAAGTGCATTGTTTTATTCAATGTTTTCATTCTTTTCAATACTAATATAAACAATTTTCTTTTCAATTCGAAAGCCTTTTCGACTACACTTTCAATCTGTTCTTTCTTCTTGTAAAATGCTGATCTTCTTTTATATTTTTTGCAATCTTTCAATAAATTTAGTAGCACTCTACATTCATACATTCTCTTCCTAATGTCTTTATATTCTTTCATCCTTTTTTCAACATGGATTGTTTTCCTATAACCTGATTTTGCATTAATTTCTCCTTTTTTCATTTCCTTCTGATTGCTTGTAGTACTTTTCTTTCTCTTTTCCCCATTTTGAAAATCGATTACATTTTTTAAAAGACTTTTAACAAATTCTTTCGTTCTCTTACCAGAAGACTTTTTCTTCAACGTCACATGTTGTATTTCATCTACTTTCTGCTTTTCTCTATCCTTTAAATAGTTCTGTTTTCTTTGTTCTCTTTTCTTTTGAACTTTTCTTGACATACTGAATATTTCTTAATAATTATGGAGAATATCAAAAAAAAAGTAAAGTTTATTATCTTTCTAAAAAATATTTAATATTATTAAAATAATTATATACAAATATTGTCATCTATAAATAAAGAAATACATTGAGTAGTGCCTAGGTGAATAGATAAGTGCAACAGTAGGACCTGGATGATTCTACAACTGCAAGGGTAGCACATAACTAGTGCCTGGGTGATTGCATGACTGAAGGGGTAATATCTGGAGGATTACTGGAATACATAGCAAATCAGTGTGTGATTTTATAACTGCATGAGTACTGCTTGGGTGATTGCAGGAGTACTGAGGGAATGCCTGAGTGATTGGAGGAGTGCAAAGGTAGTGCCTGGGTGATTTTATAAGTGCATGAGTACTGGCTGAGTGATTACATAAGTACAAGGGTAGTGCCTGCTGTGATTGAAAGAGTGCAAGGGTAGTGCCTGAGAGATTATATAAGTTCATGGGTAGTGGCTGGAGTGATTGAAAGAGTGCATGGGTAATACCTGGGTGATTGCATGAGTGCATAGGTAGTGCCTGGGATGATTTGCATGAGTGCAGGACTAATGCCTGGGTGATTGCAGCAGTGCATATATAGTGCCTGGATCATTGGAAGACTGCATGGGTAGTACTTGGGTGTTTTTATAACTGCATGAGTGTTGGGCCTAGCCAAATATAAAGCAGCAGACTATTACATGACTCAACCATAAGTCTCTCTATATTGTTAAAAGCATGCATACATATGTCTCTACCTTTTCAAATCATCATCATATCTAAAAGAAATATGTATACAATATTTCTGAAATATAGTGAAACCTAGAAACTGAGACATGTAATAGATCTGCCTGAGTGATTGCATAACTCCATGTGTAGTGCTTGGATGATTGTATGACTCCAAAGATAGTCGCTAGGTAATTGCAGGAGAAGATGGATAGTGACTGGCTAATTCATCAGTGCACACATACAGGTTGAGTGCATGGATAAGTGTATTAATAGCACCTGAAGGCATAGATGAGTCACTGGAGTAGTGCCTAGGTGAATAGATGAGTGCAACAGTAGGACCTGGGTGATTCTATGACTGCAAGGGTAGTGTATGGGTTATTACATGACTGCATAGGTAGACACTGCATGATTCTATGACTGCAAAGGTAGCTACATAAGTAGTGCCTGGGTGATTCCATGACTACAGGTAGTAATATCTGGGGGATTACTGGAGTACATAGCAAGTGAGTGAGTGATTTTATAAGTGCATGAGTACTGCTTCGGTGATTGCAGGAGTAATGAGGTAAGTGCCTGAGTGAATAAAGGAGTGCAAAGGTAGTGCCTGGGTGATTTCATAACAGCATGACTACTGGCTGAGTGATTACATAAGTACAAGGGTAGTGTCTAAGTGATTGAAGGAGTGCAACGTTAGTGTGTGACTGATTATATAAGTGCATGAGTAGTGGCTACATGATTCAAAGAGTGCATGGTTAAATACATTGGAAATTGCATGAGTGTATAGGTAGTGCCTGGATGTTTGCATGAGTGCAGGACTAATGCCTGAGTGATTACAGCAGTGTATATGTAGTGACTGGATCATTGGAAGACTGCATGGGATAGTACTTGGGTGTTTTTATAACTGCATGAGTGTTGGGCCTAGCCAAATATAAAGCAGCAGACTATTACATGACTCAACTATAAGTCTCTCCATATTGTTAAAAGCATGCATACATATGTCTCTACATTTTCAAATCATCATCATATCTAAAAGAAATATGTATACAATATTTCTGGAATATAGTGAAACCTACAACTGAAACATGTAATAGATCTGCCTGAGTGATTGCATAACTTCATGGAGTAGTGCTTGGGTGATTGATATGCGTGCAAGGGTAGTCACTGGGTAATTGTAGGAGAAGATGGATAGTGACTGGCTAATTGCATGAGTGCACACATAAACATTGAGTGCATGGATAAGTGTATGAATAGCACCTAAAGGTACAGATGACTCATTGAGTACTGCCTAGGTGAATAGATGAGTGCAACAGTAGGACCTGGGTGATTCTACAACTGCAAGGGTAGTGCCTGGGTTATTACATGAGTGCATAGGTACAGCCTGCATGATTGCATGACTGCAGGAGTAGTACATAAGTAGTGCCTGGGTGATTGCATGACTGCAGGGGTAATATCTGGGGGATTACTGGAGTACATAGGAAGTGAGTGGGTGATTTTATAAGTCCATGAGTACTGCCTGGGTGATTACAGAAGTACTAAGGTACTGCCTGAGTGATTACAGGAGTGCAAAGGTAGTGCCTGGGTGATTTTATAAGTACATGAGTACTGGCTGAGTGATTACATAAGTACAAGAGTAGTGCCTCCGTGATTGAAAGAGTGCAAGGATAGTGCCTGGGTGATTAAAGCACTGTATAGCTAATGCATTGGTGATTGCATGAGTACAGGGGTAACGTCTGAGGGATTAAAGGAGTACATAGGTAATGCCTGGGTGATTGCATGACTACAGGAGTAATATCTGGTGATTTACATGACTACATAGAAAGTGACTGGGTGATTTTATAACTGCATGGGTACTTCTTGGGTGTTTTATAACTTCATGAGTGTTGAGCTAGCTATAAACAGAGACTATTACATGACTCAACTATAAGTCTCTCCATATTGTTAAAAGCATGCATACATATGTCCCTACATTTTCAAATCATCATCATATCTAAAAGAAATATGTATACAATATTTCTGGAATATAGTGAAACTTAGCAACTGAAACATGTAATAGATCTAGCTGAGTGATTGCAAAACTCCATGGGTAGTGCTTGGGTGATTGTATGACTCCAAAGATAGTCGCTGGGTAATTGCAGGAGAAGATGGATAGTGACTGGCTAATTGCATGAGTGCACACATAAAGGTTGAGTACATGGATAAGTGTATAAATAGCACCTGAAGGCATAGATGAGTCACTAAGAAGTGCCTAGGTGAATAGATGAGTGCAATAGTAGGGCCTGGCTGATTCTATGACTGCAAGGGTAGTGCCTGGGTTATTACATGACTGCATAGGTAGACACTGCATGATTCTATGACTGCAGGAGTAGTACATAACTAGTGCCTGGGTAATACCATGATTTCAGGGGTAATATCTAGGGGATCACTGCAGTACATAGCAAGAGAGTGGGTGATTTTATAACTGAATGAGTACTGCTTGGGTAATTGCAGGAGTACTGAGGGAATGCCTGAGTGATTAGAGGAGTTCAAAGATAGTGCCTAGATGATTTTGTAAGTGCATGAGCACAGGCTAAGTGATTGGAGGAGTGCGTTGATCCTGACAGGGTGATTGGAGGAGAGCAAAGATATTGCCTGGGTAATTGAACCAGTGTATGGCTAATGCATTGGTGATTGCATAACTGCAGAGGTAATGTCTGGGGGATTAGAGGAGTACATAGGTAATGTCTGGGTGATTGCATGAGTTAAGGGATAATATCTGGGGCATTATAAGAGTACATAGGAAGTGCCTGGATGATTTTATAACTGCATCAATACTGCCTAGCTGATTACAGTACTATTGTGGTAGTGCCTCAGTGATTGGAGGAGTGTAAAGGTAGTGCCTGGGTGATTTTATAAGTGCATGTGTACTGGCTAAGTGATTGGAGGAGTGCATAGATCCTGAAAAGGTAATTAGACGAGTGCAAGGGTATTCCCTGGGTGATTGAACCAGTGTATAGCTAATGCATTGGTGATTGCATAAGTTCAGAGGTAATATCTGGGGGACTACAGGACTACATAGATAGTGCTTGGGTGATTTTATAAGTGCATCAGTACTGCCTGGGTGATTAGAGTAATACTGTGATAGTGCCTCAGTGATTGCAAACGTGTAAAGGTAGTGCCTGGGTGATTTTATAAGTGCATAGGCACTGGCTAAATGATTGGAGCAGTGCATAGATCCTGACAGGGTGATTGTAGGAGTGCAAGGGTAGTGCCTGCATGATTAAACCAGTGTATACCTAACACATCGGTGATTGCATGATTGCAGGAGTTATGTCTGGGGGATTAGAGGAGTACATAGGTAATGCATGGTGATTCCATGATTGCAGGAGTAATATCTGGGAGGAGTACATAGAAAGTTCCTGGGTGATTTCATAAGTGCATGTGTACTGCCTGGGTGATTGGAGTAGTACTGCAGTATTGCTTGAATGATTGGAGGAGTGCAACATCCTGAGTATTAGCAGAATACTGGAACTGCAGCACAAAAGTCGGGTCTTTTGTGCTGCAGCTTCAAAATTCTATAGCTACTCAGGGTGTTGGGCGTATTAAAAACAAAGCATAACAGCTAAACATGAGTCTGTTATAAATCTCACCATATTCCTGAAACTATACATGCATATATGTCTACCTTTTGAAATCATCATCATATATAACAGAAATAAACAAGTAGACTGAACTTTACATTTCAAAGACACACCGACATTTCTGCAGTGTATTTCAAGTGTACCTTTCCTCAGACTCATAGTAGCCTAATCAGTAATCCCTTCTGCCAACATGTCTCAAAACTCACTTTTGTGATGCAGCTTCACCATTCTACGGATATTGTGCCTAGTCAAACAGAAAACAGCAACCTATCACATGTCTCTACCATAACTCTAACCATATTCCTAAAAGCATGCATGCTTCTATCTTTACCTATTGCCAAAAACATTACACATTATTAGAATACATGTGCAAGTAGAAACATAACCACACTCACAAGACCATAAAGGCCTTAAAACTTGACAGACTACACTTAACATTTCAAACACACCTAGATTTATGTGGCAAATTTCAAGTGAACTTTTACACAGACTCTTATAAAGTACCATAATCAATAATTCCTCTCCCAACATATCTTAAACATCACTTTTCTACTACTACTGCTTCACTATTCTAGTACTAATCAGGTATTGAGCATAGCTAACAGCAAAGCAACCCTTCACTTATCTTTGATGAAAGTCTCCCCATATTTCTAAAACCATGTATGCATATGTCTGTACCTTTTCCTAGCAGCATCATATATAAAAGTAATACACAGATAAATGTATACCTGTGTTTTATACATCTATCATCTTCAGACGCATAACACATATCATAATATATGTGCAAGTAGACACATATCTCAGTCACAACACCATCCACAGTTCAAAACTTCAGACTACACTTCAATTTTCAAACAGACACTGAAAATTATGCGGTATATATAAAATATAACTTTCCACATATCATACAAATTACTCTAATAAATAACACCTCTACAAACATCTCAAACCTCACTTTCGGGCTGCTCCTTTACCATTCTACAACTACTTATAATGTTACACCTACCCAAATACAAAGCAGGAACCCTTCACATGTCTTTACTAAAAGTCTCACCATATTCCTAAAAGCATACATGAATACGTCTGTACCATAACACTATCCAAACCTTAAAAATTCACAGAACAAACTTCCAATTTCAAGCAAACACCAAAAATTATGTAGCATATTTCAACTGTACCTCTCTAGAAACTTAAAAAAAGAAGCCTAATCAATAATACCTTATCTCAACATCTTTTAAACCACACTATTATGCAGCATCTTCACCATTCCATTACTACTCACAGTCTTGAGCCTACCACATAAAAAGCAACAACACCTCTTTATTATACATCATGCACCTTCAAATGTATAAGACATATGAAAATACATATACAAGTAGAGACACACTTGAGACAGAAGTCCATGCACACCTTAAAACTTAACAGACTCCACCTCCAATTTTAAAGCAACACCTAAAATTATGCGGTATACTACAAATGAACATATCCACACACTAAAACAAACTACCATAATCACTAATCCATCTTCCAATACACACATATTACTATACAAAATCTATTTCAAACAACATTTAACTACAATAAAACAAACTACAATACACATCTCTACATTTAATAATATATTTCAAACATCACAGTTCATCAATAAGTTTTAAAGATTAAAAATAAACCTAATACATAATACACCTCACAAATTTATAACTCACCTTCCAAATTGATTTGTAGAATTTAAAATATCACAAACTCATAAAAGATTTTCTTATGCACACAATCAATGTAATGCACCACTCTCAGCAAGGTAAAACCAGTAATGGCAAACTTTCCCTCTCTTACTCCACACAAATACATGTAAGTAACAAATCACATTGCTTCCTACATTATTTCAAATTATAAAACACATTTCTATTGGTTAGACATATTAACCCTTACCAACTGACTTCTAAAAGTGCCCAAACTGGTTCTGGAATTTTTTGGAGTCGCGACTCCACCGTGCACCAACGCGATGGAGCCGCGAATCCATACAGGAGTTCAAAAATATATTACAAATAAAAATACCACTATTTTTTAAGAACACACCACTTCTAAAGATAGAACTGACTTGGGAAATCTTACTTCAATAAGATATCGCTTATATATAAATTATAATTTCACATTTTAAGTCCACAGTTAAGTTTCAACCCATCCCCCATTCTGCTTAATGCCAGTTTCCATCGTAACAGTTCATGGAACATTCAACTGAACTGACAGGTCACATGTTCACCATATTTTCAAGTTCAGCACACAAGGTTACAAATGCAAACAGCAGGTGTGGTTGACGTTTGCAAAATATGACCTTATCCTATCTACTGTACCTTTCAAACATTTTTTACTAACCAATAAGAAACATGCTTTTTAAAGAAAGTAACATGCACCCTATTTTTGAATGTACAATGTTCTTAAACAGCCAATCAATTCTCTACTTTTTAAAAAACAGCATCTTGTCCACCATTTTAGATACCTCTCATTCTACCAACTGACTACCTCAGCTACAGACATCTTTTCATTACTTCCAGACATCCCTTCAAGATGCTTACAGTATGGATTGTTGGGCACAGCTATGTTTTCTGGTGCAAAAGGTATGCTGAACGCAAAGGTATTGGCAAAGACCTAGCTTTGCAAAATGTGGATATTAAATGGATTGCACAGAGAGGATTAAAGTGGCACCAATTGATGCCTTTGGTTAAAACCTTTTGCATCTCCAACCCCCTGACCTCATGATTGTGCACTGTGGTGGCAATGACCTAGGCACATTGACTGGGGTAGGTCTGGAAATGCTAATGAAGGACACCTTTGCACAATTGATGTTGCTTTTACCTCAAACTGTCTTTGTATACTCTAATATATGCCAAAGACAGAAATGGAAGTGGTCAAATCAATTCTGTCCACAGATTGAGAAATCTAGAAAGAATGTCAATAAAGCTGTTTCTGCTTACCTCAGAGACTATAGAATGGGCTCCATCTATAACAACAATCTACGTTTTGATATGGATTACATCTACAGAAGTGATGGAGTACACTTCACAGATCAAGGAGACAGAGTCTTTCTCAACAACCTAAAGCTGTGCATCCGCACTTACATGTAGCTACAACAAACTCATAATGAAAACAAGGGCTCTTTTTAGAGCCACCCTATAACATAGTAGTGAATATAGATTTTTTTTTACACATACATATTTTTTTTACAAATTTTGTGGATTCGCGCACCTGACGCAAATCTGCAAAAGCAGGAATTCAATGTACTACAACACAATACACTTTTCAAGATTAACTATTAATTTTTAATTTTATATATTTTTAACAACTCTATACATTGTAATCTTGTCATTAACTGCAATCCCAGTAACTCTTTAAAACAACTTCACAAATAAAACACTACCTTCTAAATTATATACTACTTAATTATTTATTTAAGGTGAATTCGCAAATCTAACGCAATGTTACACGGGGGGCCATGCTGAGAGCCGTGTTGGGGTCATGACTCCAAACTCGAAAGGAAAAAAAATGCCCCACTTCCATTATTCGGTATTCGCCCCGGGGACCCCATCCCCCGGGGCCTGCCAGCAGTTATTATTTTAAAAAAATAAGGAGGGGGACTGCGTGGCCCCTCTCCTCAGGCCAATAATGGCCCCAGGGACTCCATCCCCCGGGGCCTGCCACTATTTTTTTTTTAAAAGGAGGGGGACCGTGTGGCCCCCTCCTCAGGCCAATATTGGCCCTGGGGACCCCATCCCCCGGGGCCTGCCACTATTTTTTATTTTTAAAGAGGGAGACCACGTGCCCCCCTCCTCAGGCCAATAATGGCCCCGGGGACCCCATCCGCGGGGCCTAGCCTCTTTGATGGGGACCGTGGGGGGAGCCCAAATGCCCTCATGGTCCCAGCCAGCTCCCCACCTCCTGCGGGAGCCGGCATTGCTTTTGGGCAAGGGGAGCTGCTAACGTACAGAAAGAGGCAAGAGAGGTACAGAAACAGGCAGGAAAGGTGCAGAAACAGGGAACAGGTGTGCAGAAAGAGGCAAGAGAGGTGCAGAAACAGAAAAGAGGAGTGCAGAAAGAGGCAAGAGATCTGCAGAAAAAAGCAACAGAGGTGCTGAAAGAGGCAAGTGAGGTGCAGAAAGAGGCAGGAAAGGTGCAGAAACAGGGAACATGTATGCAGAAAGAGGCAACAGAGGTGCAGAAAGAAAAAAGAGGGGTGCAGAAAGGGGCAAGAGATCTGCAGAAAAAAGCAACAGAGGTGCTGAAAGATGCAAGTCAGGTGCAGAAAGAGGCAAGAGATCTGCAGAAAAAAGCAACAGAGGTGCTGAAAGAGGAAAGTGAGGTGTAGAAAGAAGCAACAGAGGTGCAGAAAGAGGCAAGAGGGGTGCAGAAAGAGGAGAGAGAAGTGCAGAAAGAAGCAAAAGAGGTGCTCAAAGAGGCAAGAGGGATGCAGAAAGAGGAAAGAGCAGTGCAGAAAGAACCAAGAGAAGTGCAGAAAGAAGCAACAGAGGTGCAAAAGGAGGCACGAGGGGTGCAGAAAGAAGGAAGAGAAGTGCAGAAAGAAGCAAAAGAGGTGCTGAAAGAGGCACGAAGGGTGCAGAAAGAGGCAAGAGAAGTGCAGAAAGAAGCAACAGAGGTACAGAAAGAAGCAACAGAGGTGCAAAAGGAGGCAAGAAGGATGCAGAAAGAGGAAAGAGCAATGCAGAAAGAACCAAGAGATGTGCAGAAAGAAGCAACAGAGGTGCAAAAGGAGGCACGAGTGCTGCAGAAAGAGGGAAGAGAGGTGTAGAAATATGCAAGAGAGTTACACAAATAGGGAAGAGGGGTGCAGAAAGAGGCAGGAGGGGTGCAAAAAGAAGCAACTGAGGTGCCGAAAGAGGCAAGAGAGGTGCAGAAAGAAGCAAGTGAAGTGCAGAAAGAGGCAACAGAGGTGCCGAAAGACGCAAGAGAGGTGCAGAAACAAAGAAGAAAAGTGCAGAAAGAGGCAAGAGAATTGCTGAAAGAAGCAACAGAGGTGCAGAAAGAGGCAAGTGGGGTGCAGAAAGAAGCAAGAGAGGTACAGAAAGAAGGAAGAGAAGTGCAGAAAGAAGTAACAGAGGTGCAGAAAGAGGCAAAAAGGGTACAGAAAGACATAAGAGGGATACAGAAAAAGGTAAGAGAGGTGCATAAAGAGGGAAGAAGGGTGCAGAAACAGGCAAGAGGGATACAGAAAGAAGCAAATGAGGTGCAGAAAGAGGCAACAGACGTGCAGAAAGAGGGAAGAGAGGTGCAGAAAGTAGAAGAGATTTGCAGAAAAAGGCAAGAGAAGTGCAGAAAAAGAAAGAAATGTGCAGAAAGAAGCAACAGAAATGCAGAAAGAGGCAAGAGAGGCGCAGAAGGAAGCAAGAGTGCCTTGCCCACCATTAGTACCAATTTAACACCCACATTTAGCAATAAGTGACAGGTTTGCAAAGGGCCTTCTACCACGCTGTACCACTTGTCGCTGCATTTTTGGTAACGTTTGAGCCGTTTGAGCTAGAAACAAGGATTTTTTTGTTCAAATCTGCAGATTAGTAAGCAGATGATCAATTATGTGGCTTATGCAGAAAATGAATAACTGTGCGAAAGTCGGTGCAACCAAACAGTCGCATAATTCCAGTGGCCCTGCTCATACCTCTGACTAGGTCCACAAGTGCTCCTCAGTGATTCCTTCTTTTTTTGTCTCACTGAGTTCATAGTTGAGCTTCTATGGAAACGAGGAAGACTAAACCTGAGGTTACCACTCCACAACACAGACTACCATACCACATAATTACTCTCCATAACACATAATCCCACTCTACATAATTACTATACACTAAATATCACATACGTTCTATCCACATAATTTCACTGCACAACATACCACATAATTCCACTACACACAACGTACATCCACTCCACTCCAAAAACATTAGTAAAAAACTTTTACATTTACAACGCCAATGGCTCAAACTCTCGCAAATGCGAAACCTATTACATTGCAAGCACTTCTTTAACTAGTAGAAGCGTTTGCAGAGTGGTGGAGAAAGGGTGCTGGGCCTCCGACCAGCGCTCAGGAATTCCGCTGTGTAGGATTTACAGGAGGTACCAGAAGGGCTTCTTGGCCCCCAAAGTCCCTCAGGAGTAAAGTGGACTTCATCCCCCATCCCGTAGTCTGCCAGGAGGCACGATTGCAGAGTGGTGGAGAAAGGGGGCATGGCCTTCGAAGATGTCTTAGCAATCCTACTGTGTGGGACTTACTGGAGGTAACAAGAGTGGTACTTGGCCCCCAAGAACATCCTTGGGGGCCAACTACCCCTCATATTACCTCCATTAAGTACCACACAGCAGGATTGCTAAATTCTCATAATAGGCCACGCCCCCTTTGCCCACCACTCTGCAAATGCGCTCCCTGGTGCGCTCTTGGATGAGGTTTGAAGTCCCCTTCGCTGCTGGGGGTCCTTTAGGGGCCAACTAGCCTACCTCTTACCTCCAGTAAGCCCCACACAGTGGGATTGCTGAGAGGTGGACACAGGCCACACCCCCTCTCTCCACCACTCTGCAAACGCGCCCCCTGGTGCATTCTAAGTTGGGGGATTAAGTCCCCTTGAATACTGAGGGTCCCTGGGGGCCAACTAGCCCACCATGTACCTCCAGTAAGTGCCACACAGCTGGATTGCAGAGAGGTGGTCCGAGGCCATGCCCCCTTTTTACACCACTATGCAAATGCGCCTCTTGGCGCACTGCTGCTTGGGGGATGAAGTCCACTTGTGTCCTGAGGTCCTCATGACACAAGAGGACCTCATCGCCCCCAGGGACGGCCTTTCTCTTTTAAAAAATAATAATAATAATTACAGGGAAGGGGGCCACGTGGCACCCCTCCCGGGCTACGTCTGGCCCTGGGGACCCCATCCCCTGGGGCCTGGCCTCACCGTTGGGGACCGTGGGGGGAGCCCCAATGCCCCCACAGTCCCTGCCAGCTCCCCACCTCCCGCAGGAGCCGGCATTGCTTTTGCACAAGGGGAGCTGCTGACATGCAGCTCCCCTTGTGCAAGAAGCGATCTGCTTTGGTTTTGGACGCGAGAGCAGATTTCTGCTCTCGCGTCCAAAACCAAAGCAGTTTGCTATGACAGCAATTTCCTGGGTGTGGGCACCCTGGGACATTGCAGGAGCTGGCCCTGGGGGGTGGCGGTCCCCAGGGCCATCAATGGCACCTGGAGGGGGGCCGTGTGGCCCCCCTCCCAACATTTTCAAAGCCCGGGGAGGTGGTGGTCCCCGGGGGTCGGTAACAGACCCCCGAATTTGAATATTTAGTGCCCCAGGGAGGTGGTGGTCCTTAGGGCAGTATGGGGGGGCTCGAGCCCCCCACACTAATTATTACTTATAGCCCCGGGGAGGTGGCAGTCCACGGGGCTTAGGGGGGCCACGAGGCCCCACGCCCTTATTTAATTAAAGCCCCGGGGAGGTGGCGGTCCCCGGGGCTGTGGGGGCCTCCACGGGCCCCCGCACCTTAATTTAAAATTGCCCCCGGGACCTGGCCCACCCGGGGGCTTTTTAATAAACGAAGCGCAGGATACCGCGCTTGCTTTTTTTAATAATTTCATCCGGATCCGCGCACCCAGTGCGAATTCGGCCGAAATTATTTAGAAAAAATGCTTTATTTGGACCTGGGGGTCATTGGGAGACCCCCTGAGCAGGAATAGGGGGTCAGGGTGTTTTTACCCTGCCCCCTTTTCTTATTTTTCATCTTATTTTTTCTGATTTCTTGTGACTCAGTTACCGAGTCACAAGATGGCTGCCAACACTTCCTGGTTTGGAGTGTTGGCAGCCAATCAGAAGTCAGCTCATGCTCGGGAGGAGTCACGACTCCTCCTCCGTGCTCAGATATCGATATTTTTCTTTTTTTAATTTCTCAGGAAGTACTGAACGGATTTACACCATTTAGAAAAAGCACACTTTCTAGAACAAGACCTACCTTTTTGCCAAATTTAGTGCAATTCCGTTCAGCAGTTCGGGCTGTAACCTGTTTCAAAATTCCTAGGGAAATTAACATGGGAAAAAGCGTTTTGTGATGTCATCAGTGATGTCACTGACCATGTCATGAGTGATGTAATATGTGACGTCATCAGCAGTGCATTGCGGGGGCGCGAGTTATAGTTAGCTGGACTAACTATAACGGGGAATTTCACGGGTTTTGTACGAGTGCAATGTCCAACTAACTATAACTGTCCCTAAAACCTATGGTTTTTTCAGTGAATTTCAAAGGTTTTTTAAATGCTAATTTGTAACTATAACGTCCCTGAAACCTATGGTTTTTTCAGTGAATTTCAAAGGTTTTTTAAATGCTAATTTGTAACTATAACATGTCTGAAACCTACGGTTTTTTCAGTGAATTTCAAAGGTTTTGTAAATGACAATTTTTAAATGTATTAATTGTTATATACATTTTTTTAATACTAATTTACTCCATTTTTAGAAACAATTTTTTTTACATATTTTATTTTTTAAATTACATTGTAATTACATTATACATTACATTACAAAAAATACTTTCTCAGAATGAATTACTTTAGTTTAAATACTTTGCACATAGGCAATAGACTTTTAAGTACAGTAGTTACAGTTGTTGCAATGGGCAACACATTTTCAAACACAATGCAACATTCAGCTCAATGTGAATTTCTAGTTAAATGCAATTAGTTACTTTATGGATTACTTTTCTAACCACAGGACTGGATCCTAGATTCAGTCCTGGCACATCTCCTGTAAACAGTTGAGTAAAAGCGTTTTGGTTACAGTCGTGATTTTTAAGGAATATTATTGTACTTTAAAAGTTGACACTTAGAAACTTTTTCTCATAGAATCACCAATGTTATCCTATGGAAGGAAATTCACTTAGAAGGTAAAAACTGTTATCGCTACTTTTTCTTACTCAGTGTTGGATCCTGGATCCAGCACTGGTGCATCTCCTGTAAACAGTTGAAAGAATGCGTTTAAGTCATACAGGCGATTTTTTAGGAATATTTGTAGTTTGTGAAAATCGACACTTTGAAACTTTTCTGCTGAAAAGCAGACAATGGATTCCTATGGAAGAAAATATAAGTTACTGGTAAGTACGGTTAAAATTACTTTTCAGGGTCAGTGCTGGGCTAAAAGATGCAGCACTGGGTTCTCTCCTGATAACAGGTGAGTAAATTGGAATTCGTATTTTGGTTGATTTTAGAGGAATATTATAAAGTTCCAAAACTCCACACTTAGAAGAATTTCCAAGTGAAACCAGTCAATGTTAGCCTATGAAGGAAATTCAAGTTACCGGTAAGTACGGTTAAAATTACTTTTCAGGACCAGTACTGGGCTGAAAGATGCAGCACTGAGGTCTCTCCTGATAACAGGTGAGTAAATCAGAATTCGGATTTCGGCTGATTTTAGAGGAATATTTGTATGTTTCAAAAATCAACAGAAACTTTTTCAGCAAAAAGCAGGCAATGATATCCTATGGAAGGAAATTCAAGTTACTGGTAAGTACGGTTAAAATTACTTTTGAGGATCAGTACTGGGCTGAAAGATGCAGCACTGAGGTCTCTCCTGATAACAGGTGAGTAAATCGGAATTCGTATTTCGGCTGATTTTAGAGGAATATTTTAAAGTTCCAAAACTCCACACTTAGAAGAATTTCCAAGTGAAACCAGTCAATGTTAGCCTATGAAGGAAATTCAAGTTACCGGTAAGTACGGTTAAAATTACTTTTGAGGATCAGTACTGGGCTGAAAGATGCAGCACTGAGGTCTCTCCTGATAACAGGTGAGTAAATCGGAATTCGTATTTCGGCTGATTTTAGAGGAATATTTTAAAGTTCCAAAACTCCACACTTAGAAGAATTTCCAAGTGAAACCAGTCAATGTTAGCCTATGAAGGAAATTCAAGTTACCGGTAAGTACGGTTAAAATTACTTTTGAGGATCAGTACTGGGCTGAAAGATGCAGCACTGAGGTCTCTCCTGATAACAGGTGAGTAAATCGGAATTCGTATTTCGGCTGATTTTAGAGGAATATTTTAAAGTTCCAAAACTCCACACTTAGAAGAATTTCCAAGTGAAACCAGTCAATGTTAGCCTCAGAAGGAAATTCAAGTTACCGGTAAGTACGGTTAAAATTACTTTTGAGGATCAGTACTGGGCTGAAAGATGCAGCACTGAGGTCTCTCCTGATAACAGGTGAGTAAATCGGAATTCGTATTTCGGCTGATTTTAGAGGAATATTTTAAAGTTCCAAAATTCCACACTTAGAAGAATTTCCAAGTGAAACCAGTCAATGTTAGCCTATGAAGGAAATTCAAGTTACCGGTAAGTACGGTTAAAATTACTTTTCAGGACCAGTACTGGGCTGAAAGATGCAGCACTGAGGTCTCTCCTGATAGCAGGTGAGTAAATCGGAATTCGTATTTCGGCTGATTTTAGAGGAATATTTTAAAGTTCCAAAACTCCACACTTAGAAGAATTTCCAAGTGAAACCAGTCAATGTTAGCCTATGGAAGGAAATTCAAGTTACTGGTAAGTACGGTTAAAATTACTTTTCAGGATTAGTACTGGGCTGAAAGATGCAGCACTGAGGTCTCTCCTGATAACAGGTGAGTAAATCAGAATTCGTATTTCGGCTGATTTTAGAGGAATATTTGCACAATGGTGAAGGGAGGGGCGGGGCCTGAGGTGACATCTGTGCAAACGCGCCCAGTGGCGCGTTTTAAGTTGGGGGATTAAGTCCCCTTGAATCATGAGGGTCCCTACGGGCCAACTAGCCCACCAGGAACCTCCAGTATGCGCCAGGGGCTGCGTTGCAGAGACATGTACAGAGGCCACACCCCTTTTACACCTCTCTGCAACGCAGCTCTGTGGCGCTTTCTGGACGTACCTGTTGGGCTAGTTGGCCCCCAGGGACCCTCAGGATTGAAGAGGATTTAATTCCCCATCTTAAAACGCGCCACGGGGCCTGTTTGCACACATGTCACCTGAAGCCCCACCTCCCTTCACCACTGTGCAAACGCGCCCCGTGGCACGTTTTAAGTCGGGGGATTAACTCCCTTGAATCCTGAGGGTCCCTGGGGTGCAACTAGCCCACCATATACCTCCAAAAGCGCCATAGAGCTGCATTGCAGAGAGGTGTAAAAAGGGGTGTGGCCTCTGTACACCTCTCTGCAAGGCAGCCCCTGGCGCATACTGGAGGTTCCTGGTGGGCTAGTTGGCCCCAGGGACCCCCAGTATTCAAGGGGAATTGCTTCCTCTGCAAACGCGCCAGGGGCGCGTTTGCAGAGTGGTGAAGGAAGGGGCGGGGCCTACGGGCCCGATCGTTTTTTGTTGTTGTTTTTTTTCCCTCTGAAGGGGGGCTGTGTGGCCCCCCTTCCTTTTTCCTATTTTTAGGCACTGGGGACCCCATCCCCCAGGGCCTTACCCCTTTTTTTAAAATTAAAATAAATTAAAAAAAACGGGAAGGGGCCGCGTGGCCCCCTTCCCTGGGCCTGTATTGGCCCCGGGGACCCCATCCCCGGGGCATGGCATCTTTTTTTATTTGGAGGGGGCTGCGTGGCCCCCTCCTCCAGGCCATTTAAGGCCCCGGGGACCCCATCCCCGGGCCGGCCTTGCACTTTTTAAAAAAAAATTTACTTTGGGGAGGGGGGCTGCGTGGCCCCCTCTGTGGCCACTTATGGCCCCGGGGACCCCATCCCCCGGGGCCTGGCCTCCGTTGGGGACTGTGGGGGTCCCCAAGCCCCCCACAGTCCCGCCGGCTCCCCGTGACCTACGGGAGCCGGCATTGCTTTACACATGGGGAGCAGCTAACATGCTGCTCCCCGTGTGGAAAAGCACTCGGCTTTGGATATTGGAAGAGAGCAGGTTTCCCTGCTCTCTCTTCCAATATCCAAAGCAAGTTTGCAATGACAGGACGGGAGCCGCGAGGCTCCCGTCCTGTCATTGCAAACAGCAGTGTCCCGGGGTAGGCACCCCGGGACACTGCAGGAGCCGGCCCTGGGGGTGGCGGTCCCCAGGGCCACCACAGGCTTCCAGGAGGGGGCCGCGCGGCCCCCTCCCTACATTTTGAAAGCCCCGGGGAGGTGGTGGTTCCCGGGGGTTGGGGTTCCATAACAGACCCCCATTTTAATTTTTCTTAGTGCCCCGGGGAGGTGGTGGTCCCCGGGGCGTGTGGGGGGGCTGGAGCCCCCCCACACAGGTTTTTAATTTAAAAAAAAGAAGCCCCGGGAGGTGGTGGTCCCCGGGGCTGCGGGAGGGCTCAGAGCCCTCCCGCACCATTATACATAAAGCCCCGGGGGGTGGTGGTCCCCGGGGCTTGGGGGCCCTTAGAGGCCCCCACACATAAAATTAACCCCCCAGCATGCCCCCGGGACTTGGCCCACCCGGGGGCCAATTAACATCGAAGCGCGGGAGACCGCGCTTCGATTTTTTTTTTTTCGGCAGGATTCGTGGCCCCCCTTCCCTGGACCTATATTGGCCCCGGGGACCCCATCCCCCGGGGCATGCCCTCTTTTTTATCAATTTTAAATATTTGGAGGGGGGCTGCGTGGCACCCCTCCTCAGGCCATTTAAGGCCCCGCGGACCCCATCCCCCGGGGCCGGCCTTTCCGTTTTTTTTTTTTTTTTTTTATTGGGGGGAGGGGGACCGCATGGCCCCCCTCCCGGGCCACTACTTGCCCCAGGGACTGGCCCTCTCCGTTGGGGACTGTGGGGGGTCCCCAATCCCCCCACAGTCCCGCCAGCTCCCCGCGTCCCTTGGGAGCCGGCATTGCTTTTCCACATGGGGAGCTGCTAAGATGCAGCTCCCCGTGTGGAAAAGCAATCTGCTTTGAATTTTGGAAGAGAGAGCAGGTTTCCCTGCTCTCTCTTCCAAAATCCAAAGCAGTTTGCTACGACAGGACAGGAGCCACGCGGCCCCCTCCCTTGAATTGCACAGCCCCGGGGAGGTGGTGGTCCCGGGGCTCTGGGGTCCGTAACGGACCCCCACATTTATTTTCTAAGTGCCCCGGGGAGGTGGTGGTCCCCGGGGCATGTGGAGGCTGGAGCCCCCCACACGTTATTACATTTTATAAAAAGAAGCCCCGGGGGGTGGCGGTCCCCGGGGCTGCGGGAGGGCAGGAGAGCCCTCCCGCACCATTTTTTTCATAAAGCCCCGGGGGGTGGCGGTCCCTGGGGCTTGGGGGGCCTTAGAGGCCCCCCATATAAAACATAAACCCACCCCGCATGCCCCCGGGACTTGGGCCACCCGGGGGCAAAATACATTCGAAGCGCGGGAGATCGCGCTTTGGTTTTTTTTTTTTATCGGCAGGATCCGCGCACCCTGAGCGCATCCTGCCGATTTTTTTTTAAAAAAAATGCTTTTTTCTGCCCAGGGGGTCCTTGTGGGACCCCCTGAGCAGACCTAGGGGGTCAGGGTGTTTCTATCCTGCCCCCTTTGTGCGTTTGCACACTTGCAATTTTTTTTTTTTCTCGGCGGGATTCGCGCACCCTAAGCGCATTCTGCCGATTTAAAAAAAAAAAATGCTTTTTTCTGCCCAGGGGGTCCTTGTGGGACCCCCTGAGCAGACCTAGGGGGTCAGGGTGTTTCTACCCTGCCCCCTTTTGCGCTTTGCACACTTGTTTCTGTCCCTCGGTTCTACCGAGGGGACAAAATGGCTGCCAACACTTCCTGATTTGGAGTGTTGACAGCCAATTAGCATGCAGCTCGTGATCGGGAGGGTGCGCGAATCCGACGCGGCCATAGATATATATGTGATTTTCATTTTGATTTTCACAGGAACTACTGAACGGATTTACACCATTTAACAAAAGGGTTCTTTCTGAACCAAGAACTACCTCTTTGCCAAATTTGGTGTAATTCCGTTCAGCAGTTCGAGCTGTAGCCGTGGCTAAAGTTTCCTATGGGAAAATGAATGGGAAAACACGTTTAGGACCCCCTTTTTCTCAGCCCCCGTTGACGAATCACCCCGAAACTTTCAGGGTGGGAGCGGACCAGAGCGGGCCATAAAGTTTGAAAATTTCGCGAAGATTCGTCAACCGACGCAAGAGTTATTTCAAATAGAATGTCGCGGATTTCCTATGGAAAATAGGTCCTAACTATAACTATCTACTGGCGACCGCCAGTAGATAATATATTCACTGAAAAAACCACAGGTTACAGGGACCTTATAGTTAGTTGGACATTTCACTCGTACAAAACCAGAAAAATTCGGCCGTTATAGTTAGTTCAGCTAACTATAACTCGCGCACCTGCAATGCACTGCTGATGATGTCACATATTACATCATTCATGACATGGTCAGTGACATCACTGATGACATCATCCAGTGACTGTGTGTTTCTGTAAATTTTAAATATGTTTTATATATATATATATAGGCCAAGGTGTATTGAAGAATGAGTGGGTGTATAAGTGTCTGAATGGATGATTTAGTAGGTGCGTGACTGACTGTATGAGTGAGTGATTAAATGTGTCTTACTGAATGCATGGGTTAGTGACTGATACAGACATTCACACAGTTTAGTTTGTCAGTTGTGTATAAGCGGTTGCATGGGTTGGTAAGTAGCTACATGAGGGTCCATATGGGTTATTGATTGGTTGTCTGAGTATCTGTAAGGGTGCCTGAGTGTCTGTGTGCTGTGATTCTGTGCATAGATGTGTGAGTGGGTGATTCACTGGGTGTATGGGTTCAAGAGTGCATCTGTGAAGGGCTGTATGGGTGGGTGAGTTTGTGTATGGGTGTGTTGGTGAGTGAATGGATGCCTCAGTGGTACATGTGTGAGTAACTGTATATGTGAAAGGCAGTATATGTGAGTGTTGGAGTATATAACTGACTATATGTGAGAGTGAGAGATTGTGAGAGTGGCTGTATGGATGAGTGTGTGCTTGTATTAGTTATTGTATAAGAGTGTAAGTATGTGTTAGTATATGTTTGAATAAGTGAGGTTGTGTGTGTATAACTGTATAGGTGAGTAAATGGGAGTGTGATTGATTCTTTGCATGACTGACTAGGTGTGTGAGTAACTCTATGGATGAGTGGCAGTGTGTGAGTGTCTGTATAGATATGTGAGTGCATATGAAAGTGCCGTATTGATGGTTGACTGCATGTATGAGTGACTGTATGGGTGAATGATTGGATGTGTGTGTAGACCTAGGAATTAGTGAGTGGGTATGCACTAACTGTTATTGGTGTGTCTATGGTTTCGAAAATGGTAGTCTGTATTTTAGAGTGGGTGTATCAAAGGTTATATTAGGGTATGAGGAGGTGCATCAGATTATCACGTGGATGATGTCACCAGTGATGTCATTTGAGATGTCATCAGTGATGTCACTGACCATGTCATGAATGATGTAATATGTGACGTCATCAGCAGTACATTGCGGGGGCACGAGTTATAGTTAGCTGAACTAACTATAACGGCCGAATTTCTCTAGTTTTGTACGAGTGAAAAGTCCAACTAACTATAACGCCCCTGAAACCTGTGTTTTTTTCAGTGAATTTCTAAGGTTTTTTAAATGCTAATTTTTAACTATAACGTCCCTGAAACCCGTTTTTTCCAGTGAATTTCAAAGGTTTTTTAAATGCTAATTTCTAACTATAACGTCCTTGAAACCTGTGGTTTTTTCAGTGAACTTCAAAGGTTTTTTTAATGCTAATTTCTAACTATGCCTACAAAGGTAGGACATGTGCAGAAAGAGGAAGAAAGGCGCAGAAAGAAGCAAGAGAAATGCAGAAAGAGGCAACAGAAGTCCAGAAAGTCAAAGAAAGGTGCAGAAAGAAGCAAGAGATGTGCACAAAGAACCAACAGAGGAGCAGAAAGAGTCTGTTGCAAAGTCATCCTGTGCCGCCAACTTTTTGCTGACGGGTACTGGTGGTAACTAACTCTGACTAACCAGGCCCGGAGCCAGTGCTATGGTGAAAGACACTTAGAATACAGTGAAAACACCTACATACACTAGGGTACACTATGGGTTGGGGTACCCCTGTTATTGGCATGACCTCCCCTGTATGGCCCTAGTACATAATAGGGCAGGGGGATTAAAACTACCTCTAACTAAGAGGTGCAGAAGGAGGCAAGAGAAGTACAGAAAGAAGCAAGTGAAGTGCAGAAAGAGGCAAGTGAGGTGCAGAAAGAGGCAAGAGCAGTGCAGAAAGAGCCAACAGAGGTGTAAAAAGAGGCAGGAGATGTGCAGAAACAGGCAAGAGAAGTGCAGAAAGAGGCAAGAGAATTGCTGAAAGAAGCAACAGATGTGTAGAAAGAAGCAAGAAAAGTGCAGAAAGAGGCAAGTGAGATGCTAAAACAGGCAGGAAAGGTACAGAAAGAGGGAAGACGAGTGCAGAAAGATACAACAGGGGTGCAGAAAGAAGCAAATGAGGTGCAGAAAGAGGCAACAGACGTGCAGAAAGAGGGAAGAGAGGTACAGAAAAAGCCAAGAAAAGTGCAGAAAGAGGCAAAAGAGGTACATAAAGAGACAACAGGGGTGCAGAAAGAAGTAAGATAGGTGCAGAAAGAAGCATGGAAAGTGCAGAATGAACCAACAGGGGTGCAGAAAGAGGCAAGAGACGTGCAGAAACAGGCAAGAGAAGTGCACAAAGAGGCAAGAGAATTGCTGAAAGAAGCAACAGAGGTGTAGAAAGAAGCAAGAAAAGTGCAGAAAGAGGCAAGTGAGATGCAAAAACAGGCAGGAAAGGTACAGAAAGAGGGAAGACGAGTGCAGAAAGAGACAACAGGGGTGCAGAAAGAAGCAAATGAGGTGCAGAAAGAGGCAACAGACTTGCAGAAAGAGGGAAGAGAGGAGCAGAAAAAGGCAAGAAAAGTGCAGAAAGAGGCAAAAGAGGTACATAAAGAGACAACAGGGGTGCAGAAAGAAGCAAGACAGGTGCAGATAGAAGCATGGAAAGTGCAGAATGAAGCAACAGGGGTGCAGATAGAGGCAAAAGAAGTGCAGAAACAGGCAAGAGAAGTACACAAAGAGGCAAGAGAATTGCTGAAAGAAGCAACAGAGTTGTAGAAAGAAGCAAGAAAAGTGCAGAAAGAAGCAAGTGAGATGCAAAAACAGGCAGGAAAGGTACAGAAAGAGGGAAGACGAGTGCAGAAAGAGACAACAGGGGTGCAGAAAGAAGCAAATGAGGTGCAGAAAGAGGCAACAGACGTGCAGAAAGAGGGAAGAGAGGTGCAGAAAAAGGCAAGAAAAGTGCAGATAGAGGCAAAAGAGGTACATAAAGAGACAACAGGGTGCAGAAAGAAGCAAGACAGGTGCAGAAAGAAGCATGGAAGGTGCAGAATGAAGCAACAGGGGTGCAGAAAAAGGCAAGAGAAGTGTAGAAAGGAGCAAGTGAGGTGCAGAAAGAGCCTACAGAGGTGCAAAAAGAGGCAAGAGAGGTGCAGAAACAGGCAAGAGAAGTGCACAAAGAGGCAAGAAAATTGCTGAAAGAAGCAACAGGGGTGTAAAAAGAAGCAAGAGAAGTGCAGAAAGAGGCAAGTGAGATGCAAAAACAGGCAGGAAAGGTACAGAAAGAGGGAAGACGAGTGCAGAAAGAGACAACAGGGGTGCATAAAAAAGCAAATGAGGTGCAGAAAGAGGCAACAGACGTGCAGAAAGAGGGAAGAGAGGTGCAGAAAAAGGCAAGAAAAGTGCATAAAGAGGCAAAAGAGGTACATAAAGAGACAACAGGGGTGCAGAAAGAAGCAAGACATGTGCAGAAAGAAGCATGGAAAGTGCAGAATGAACCAACAGGGGTGCAGAAAGAGGCAAGAGAAGTGCAGAAACAGGCAAGAGAAGTGCACAAAGAGGCAAGAGAATTGCTGAAAGAAGCAACAGAGGTGTAGAAAGAAGCAAGAAAAGTGCAGAAAGAGGCAAGTGAGATGCAAAAACAGGCAGGAAAGGTACAGAAAGAGGGAAGACGAGTGCAGAAAGAGACAACAGAGGTGCAGAAAGAAGCAAATGAGGTGCAGAAAGAGGCAACAGACGTGCAGAAAGAGGGAAGAGAGGAGCAGAAAAAGGCAAGAAAAGTGCAGAAAGAGGCAAAAGAGGTACATAAAGAGACAACAGGGGTGCAGAAAGAAGCAAGACAGGTGCAGATAGAAGCATGGAAAGTGCAGAATGAAGCAACAGGGGTGCAGATAGAGGCAAGAGAAGTGCAGAAACAGGCAAGAGAAGTACACAAAGAGGCAAGAGAATTGCTGAAAGAAGCAACAGAGCTGTAGAAAGAAGTAAGAAAAGTGCAGAAAGAAGCAAGTGAGATGCAAAAACAGGCAGGAAAGGTACAGAAAGAGGGAAGACGAGTGCAGGAAGAGACAATAGGGGTGCAGAAAGAAGCAAATGAAGTGCAGAAAGAGGCAACAGACGTGCAGAAAGAGGGAAGAGAGGTGCAGAAAAAGGCAAGAAAAGTGCAGAAAGAGGCAAAAAAGGTACATAAAGAGACAACAGGGGTGCAGAAAGAAGCCAGACAGGTGCAGAAAGAAGCATGGAAAGTGCAGAATGAACCAACAGGGGTGCAGAAAGAGGCAAGAGAAGTGCAGAAACAGGCAAGAGAAGTGCACAAAGAGGCAAGAGAATTGCTGAAAGAAGCAACAGAGGTGTAGAAAGAAGCAAGAAAAGTGCAGAAAGAGGCAAGTGAGATGCAAAAACAGGCAGGAAAGGTACAGAAAGAGGGAAGACGAGTGCAGAAAGAGACAACAGAGCTGCAGAAAGAAGCAAATGAGGTGCAGAAAGAGGCAACAGACGTGCAGAAAGAGGGAAGAGAGGAGCAGAAAAAGGCAAGAAAAGTGCAGAAAGAGGCAAAAGAGGTACATAAAGAGACAACAGGGGTGCAGAAAGAAGCAAGACAGGTGCAGATAGAAGCATGGAAAGTGCAGAATGAAGCAACAGGGGTGCAGATAGAGGCAAGAGAAGTGCAGAAACAGGCAAGAGAAGTACACAAAGAGGCAAGAGAATTGCTGAAAGAAGCAACAGAGCTGTAGAAAGAAGTAAGAAAAGTGCAGAAAGAAGCAAGTGAGATGCAAAAACAGGCAGGAAAGGTACAGAAAGAGGGAAGACGAGTGCAGGAAGAGACAATAGGGGTGCAGAAAGAAGCAAATGAGGTGCAGAAAGAGGCAACAGACGTGCAGAAAGAGGGAAGAGAGGTG
Organism: Calotriton arnoldi; assembly: GCA_963921515.1. Classification (NCBI taxonomy): domain Eukaryota; kingdom Metazoa; phylum Chordata; class Amphibia; order Caudata; family Salamandridae; genus Calotriton; species Calotriton arnoldi. Next base: position 104,622 of record CAWUFW010020122.1, read on the forward strand.
CAGAAAAAGGCAAGAAAAGTGCAGAAAGAGGCAAAAAAGGTACATAAAGAGACAACAGGGGTGCAGAAATAAGCAAGACAGGTGCAGAAAGAAGCACGGAAGGTGCAGAATGAAGCAACAGGGGTGCAGAAAAAGGCAAGAGAAGTGTAGAAAGGAGCAAGTGAGGTACAGAAAGAGCCTACAGAGGTGCAAAAAGAGGCATGCGAGGTGCAGAAACAGGCAAGAGAAGTGCACAAAGAGGCAATAAAATTGCTGACAGAAGCAACAGGGGTGTAAAAAGAAGCAAGAAAAGTGCAGAAAGAGGCAAGTGAGATGCAAAAAGAGGCAGGAAAGGTACAGAAAGAGGGAAGATGAGTGCAGAAAGAGACAACAGGGGTGCAGAAAGAAGCAAATGAGGTGCAGAAAGAGGCAACAGACGTGCAGAAAGAGGCAAAATAGATACATAAGGAGACAACAGGGGTGCAGAAAGAAGCAAGACAGGTCAGAAAGAAGCATGGAAGTGCAGAATGAAGCAACAGGGGTGCAGAAAGGCAAGAGGAGTGCAGAAACAGGCAAGAGAAGTGCACAAAGAGGCAAGAGAATTGCTGAAAGAAGCAACAGAGGTGTAGAAAGAAGCAAGAAAAGTGCAGAAAGAGGCAAGTGAGATGCAAAAACAGGTAAGAAAGGTACAGAAAGAGGGAAGAAGAGTGCATAAAGAGACAACAGGGGTGCAGAAAGAAGCAAATGAGGTGCAGAAAGAGGCAACAGACGTGCAGAAAGAGGGAAGAGAGGTGCAGAAAAAGGCAAGAAAAGTGCAGAAAGAGGCAACAGAGGTACATAAAGAGACAACAGGGGTGCAGAAAGAAGCAAGACAGGTGCAGAAAGAAGCATGGAAAGTGCAGAATAAAGCAACAGGGGTACAGAAAGAGGCAAGAGACATGTAGAAAGGAGCAAGTGAGGTGCAGAAAGAGCCAACAGAGGTGCAAAAAGAGGCAAGAGAGGTGCAGAAACAGGCAAGAGAAGTGCACAAAGAGGCAAGAGAATTGCTGAAAGAAGCAACAGAGGTGTAGAAAAAAGCAAGAAAAGTACAGAAAGAGGCAAGTGAGATGCAAAAACAGGCAGGAAAGGTACAGAAAGAGGGAAGACGAGTGCAGAAAGAGACAACAGGGGTGCAGAAAGAAGCAAATGAGGTGCAGAAAGAGGCAACAGACGTACAGAAAGAGGGAAGAGAGGTGCAGAAAAAGGCAAGAAAAGTGCAGAAAGAGTCAAAAGAGGTACATAAAGAGACAACAGGGGTGCAGAAAGAAGCAAGACAGGTGAGGAAAAAACATGGAAAGTGCAGAATGAAGCAACAGGGGTGCAGAAAGAGGTAAGAGAAGTGTAGAAAGGAGCAAGTGAGGTGCAGAAAGAGCCAACAGAGGTGTAAAAAGAGGCAAGAGAGGTGCAGAAACAGGCAAGAGAAGTGAACAAAGAGGCAAGAGAATTGCTGAAAGAAGCAACAGAGGTGTAGCAAGAAGCAAGAAAAGTGCAGAAAGAGGCAAGTGAGATGCAAAAACAGGCAGGAAAGGTACAGAAATAGGGAAGACGAGTGCAGAAAGAGACAACAGGGGTGCAGAAAGAAGCAAATGAGATGCAGAAAGAGGCAACAGACGTGCAGAAAGAGGGAAGAGAGGTGCAGAAAAAGCCAAGAAAAGTGCAGAAAGAGGCAAAAGAGGTACATAAAGAGACAACAGGGGTGCGGAAAGAAGCAAGACAGGTGCAGAAAGAAGCATGGAAAGTGCAGAATGAAGCAACAGGGGTGCAGAAAGAGGCAAGAGAAGTGCAGAAACAGGCAAGAGATGTGCTTAAAGAGGCAAGAGAGTTTCTGAAAGAAGCAACAGAGGTGTAGAAAGTAGCAAGAAAAGTGCAGAAAGAGGCAAGTGAGATGCAAAAACAGGCAGGAAAGGTACAGAAAGAGGGAAGACGAGTGCAGAAAGAGACAACAGTGGTGCAGAAAGAAGCAAATGAGGTGCAGAAAGAGGCAACAGACGTGCAGAAAGAGGGAAGAGAACTGCAGAAAAAGGCAAGAAAAATGCAGAAAGAGGCAAAAGAGGTACATAAAGAGACAACAGGGGTGCAGAAAGAAGCAAGACAGGTGCAGAAAGAAGCATGGAAGGTGCAGAATGAACCAACAGGGGAGCAGAAAGAGGCAAGAGAAGTGTAGATAGGAGCAAGTGAGGTGCAGAAAGAGCCAACAGAGGTGCAAAAAGAGGCAAGAGAGGTGCAGAAATATGCAAGAGAATGGCTGAAAGAAGCAACAGAGGTGTAGAAAGAAGCAAGACAAGTGGAGAAAGAGGTAAGTGAGATGCAAAAACAGGCAGGAAAGGTACAGAAAGAGGGAAGACGAGTGCATAAAGAGACAACAGGGGTGCAGAAAGAAGCACATGAGGTGCAGAAAGAGGCAACAGACGTGCAGAAAGAGGCAAAAGAGATACATAAAGAGACAACAGGGGTGCAGAAAGAATCAAGACAGGTGCAGAAAGAAGCATGGAAGTGCAGAATGAAGCAACAGGGAAGCAAAAAGAGGCAAGAGAAGTGCAGAAACAGGCAAGAGAAGTGCACAAAGAGGCAAGAGAATTGCTGAAAGAAGCAACAGAGGTGTAGAAAGAAGCAAGAAAAGTGCAGAAAGAGGCAAGTGAGATGCAAAAACAGGCAAGAAAGGTACAGAAAGAGGGAAGACGAGTGCATTAAGAGATAACAGGGGTGCAGAAAGAAGCAAATGAGGTGCAGAAAGAAGCAACAGACGTGCAGAAAGAGGGAAGAGAGGTGCAGAAATAGGCAAGAAAAGTGCAGAAAGAGGCAAAAGAGGTACATAAAGAGACAACAGGGGTGCAGAAAGAAGCAAGACAGGTGCAGAAAGAAGCATGGAAAGTGCAGAATGAAGCAACAGGGGTGCAGAAAGAGGCAAGAGAAGTGCAGAAACAGGGAAGACAAGTGCTGAAAGAGGCAAGAGAGGTACATAAAGAGACAACAGGGGTACAGAAAGAAGCAAATGAGGTGCAGAAAGAAGCAACAGACGTGCAGAAAGAGGCAAAAGAGATACATAAAGAGACAACAGGGGTGCAGAAAGAAGCAAGACAGGTGCAGAAAGAAGCATGGAAGTGCAGAATGAAGCAACAGGGGTGCAAAAAGAGGCAAGAGAAGTGCAGAAACAGGCAAGAGAAGTGCACAAAGAGGCAAGGGAATTGCTGAAAGAAGCAACAGAGGTGTAGAAAGAAGCAAGAAAAGTGCAGAAAGAGGCAAGTGAGATGCAAAAACAGGCAAGAAAGGTACAGAAAGAGGGAAGACGAGTGCATAAAGAGACAACAGGGGTGCAGAAAGAAGCAAATGAGGTGCAGAAAGAGGCAACAGACGTGCAGAAAGAGGGAAGAGAGGTGCAGAAAAAGGCAAGAAAAGTGCAGAAAGAGGCAACAGAGGTACATAAAGAGACAACAGGGGTGCAGAAAGAAGCAAGACAGGTGCAGAAAGAAGCATAGAAAGTGCAGAATGAAGCAACAGGGGTACAGAAAGAGGCAAGAGAAGTGTAGAAAGGAGCAAGTGAGGTGCAGAAAGAGCCAAAAGAGGTGCAAAAAGAGGCAAGAGAGGTGCTGAAACAGGCAAGAGAAGTGCACAAAGAGGCAAGAGAATTGCTGAAAGAAGCAACAGAGGTGTAGAAAGAAGCAAGAAAAGTGCAGAAAGAGGCAAGTGAGATGCAAAAACAGGCAGGAAAGGTACAGAAAGAGGGAAGACGAGTGCAGAAAGAGACAACAGGGGTGCAGAAAGAAGCAAATGAGGTGCAGAAAGAGGCAACAGACGTACAGAAAGAGGGAAGAGAGGTGCAGAAAAAGGCAAGAAAAGTGCAGAAAGAGTCAAAAGAGGTACAAAAAGAGACAACAGGGGTGCACAAAGAAGCAAGACAGGTGCAGAAAGAAGCATGGAAAGTGCAGAATGACGCAACAGGGGTGCAGAAAGAGGCAAGAGAAGTGTAGAAAGGAGCAAGTGAGGTGCAGAAAGAGCCAACAGAGGTGCAAAAAGAGGCAAGAGAGGTGCAGAAACAGGCAAGAGAAGTGAACAAAGAGGCAAGAGAATTGCTGAAAGAATCAACAGAGGTGTAGAAAGAAGTAAGAAAAGTGCAGAAAGAGGCAAGTGAGATGCAAAAACAGGCAGGAAAGGTACAGAAAGAGGGAAGACGAGTGCAGAAAGAGACAACAGGTGTGCAGAAAGAAGCAAATGAGATGCAGAAAGAGGCAACAGACGTGCAGAAAGAGGGAAGAGAGGAGCAGAAAAAGCCAAGAAAAGTGCAGAAAGAGGCAAAAGAGGTACATAAAGAGACAACAGGGGTGCAGAAAGAAGCAAGACAGGTCCAGAAAGAAGCATGGAAAGTGCAGAATGAAGCAACAGGGGTGCAGAAAGAGGCAAGAGAAGTGCAGAAACAGGCAAGAGATGTGGATAAAGAGGCAAGAACATTTCTGAAAGAAGCAACAGTGGTGAGGAAAAAGCAAGAAAACTGCAGAAAGAGGCAAGTGAGAGGCAAAAACAGGCAGGAAAGGTACAGAAAGAGGGAAGACGGGTGCATAAAGAGACAACAGTGGTGCAGAAAGAAGCAAATGAGGTGCAGAAAGAGGCAACAGACGTGCAGAAAGAGGGAAGGGAACTGCAGAAAAAGGCAAGAAAAGTGCAGAAAGAGGCAAAAGAGGTACATAAAGAGACAACAGGGGTGCAGAAAGAAGCAAGACAGGTGCAGAAAGAAGCATGGAAGGTGCAGAATGAACCAACAGGGGTGCAGAAAGAGACAAGAGAGGTGTAGATAGGAGCAAGCGAGGTGCAGAAAGAGCCAACAGAGGTGCAAAAAGTTACAAGAGAGGTGCAGAAACATGCAAGAGAATGGCTGAAAGAAGCAACAGAGGTGTAGAAAGAAGCAAGAAAAGTGCAGAAAGAGGTAAGTGAGATGCAAAAACAGGCAGGAAAGGTACAGAAAGTGGGAAGATGAGTGGTTAAAGAGACAACAGGGGTGCAGAAATAAGCACATGAGGTGCAGAAAGAGGCAACAGACGTGCAGAAAGAGGGAAGAGAGGTGCAGAAAAAGGCAAGAAAAGTGCAGAAAGAGTCAAAAGAGGTACATAAAGAGACAACAGGGGTACAGAAAGAAGCAAGACAGGTGCCGAAAGAAGCATGGAAAGTGCAGAATGAAGCAACAGGGTTGCAGAAAGAGGCAAGAGAAGTGCAGAAACAGGCAAGAGAAGTGCACAAAGAGGCAAGAGAATTGCTGAAAGAAGCAACAGAGGTGTAGAAAGAAGCAAGAAAAGTGCAGAAAGAGGCACGTGAGGAGCAAAAACAGGCAGGAAAGGTACAGAAATAGGGAAGACGAGTGCATAAAGAGATAACAGGGGTGCAGAAAGAAGCAAATGAGGTGCAGAAAGAAGCAACAGACGTGCAGAAAGAGGGAAGAGAGGTGCAGAAAAAGGCAAGAAAAGTGCAGAAAGAGGCAAAAGAGGTACATAAAGAGACAACAGGGGTGCAGAAAGAAGCAAGACAGGTGCAGAAAGAAGCATGGAAAGTGCAGAATGAATCAACAGGGGTGCAGAAAGAGGCAAGAGAAGTGCAGAAAGAGGGAAGAGAGGTGCAGAAAATTGCAAAGAAAGTGCAGAAAGAGGCAAATGAGGTACATAAAGAGACAACAGGGGTGGAGAAAGAAGCAAGACAGGTGCAGAAAGAAGCATGGAAAGTGCAAAATGAAGCAACAGGGGTGCAGAAAGAGGCAAGAGAAGTGTAGAAATGAGCAAGTGAGGTGCAGAAAGAGCAAACAGATGTGCAAAAAGAGGCAAGAGAGGTGCAGAAACAGGCAAGAGAAGTGCACAACGAGGCAAGAGAATTGCTGAAAGAGGCAACAAAGGTGTAGAAAGAAGCAAGAAAAGTGCAGAAAAAGGCAAGTGAGATGCAAAAACAGGCAGGAAAGGTACAGAAAGAGGGAAGACGAGTACAGAAAGAGACAAAAGGGGCGCAGAAAGAAGCAAATGAGGTGCAGAAAGAGGCAACAGACGTGCAGAAAAAGGGAAGAGAGGTGCAGAAAAAGGCAAGAAAAGTGCAGAAAGAGGCAACAGAGGTGCATACAGAAGAGAGTGAGGTGCAAAAAGAGGCAAATGAGGTGCAGAAAGATGCAAGAGAGGTGCATAAAGAGGCAAGAGAAGTGCAGAAAAATGCAAGAGAGGTACAGAAAGAGGCAAGTGAGATACAAAAAGAGGCAAGAGAAGTACAGAAAGAGGCAAGAAAGGTGAAGAAAGAAGAGAGTGAGGTGCAGAGAGAGGCAAGAGAGGTGCAAAAAGAAGAGAGTAAGGTGCAGAAAGAAGCAAGAGAAGTGCAGAAAGAAGCAAGAGAGGCCCAGAAAGAGGCAAGAGAAGTGCAGGAACAAGCAAGAAAAGTGCAGAAAGAAGCAAGAAAAGTGCAAAAAGAGGCAAGAGAAGTGCAGAAAGAGGCATAAGAAAAGCAGACAGATGCAAGTGAGGTGCAGAAAGAAGAGAGTTTGGTGCAGTGAGAGGCAAGAGAGGTGCAAAAAGAAGAGAGTAAGGTGCAGAAAGAGGCAAGTGAGGTGCAGAAAGAGGCAAGAGATGTGCAGAAAGAGGCAAGTGAGGTGCAGAAAGAGGCAAGTAAGGTACAGAAAGAGGCAAGAGAAGTGCAGAAAGAGGCAAGAGAGGTGCAGACAGAAGAGCGTGACGTGCAAAAAGAGGCAAGAGAAGTACAGAAAGAAGAGAGTGAGGTGCAGAAAGAGGCAAGTGAGGTGCAGAAAGGCAAGAGAGGTACTGAAAGAGGCAAGAGAAGTGCAGAAAGAGGCAAGTGAGATGCAGAAAGACGCAAGAGAGGTACAGAAAGAGACAAGTAAGGTACAGAAAGAGGCAAGAGAAGTGCAGAAAGAGGCTAGAGAGGTGCAGACAGAAGAGCATGAGGTGCAAAAAGAGGCAAGAGAAGTATAGAAAGAAGAGAGTGAGGTGCAGAAAGAGGCAAGTGAGGTGCAGAAAGAGGCAAGAGAGGTAGAGAAAGATGCAAGAGAAGTGCAGAAAGAGGCAAGTGAGATGCAGAAAGACGCAAGAGAGGTACAGAAAAAGACAAGTAAGGTACAGAAAGAGGCAAGAGAAGTGCAGAAAGAGGCAAGAGAGGTGCAGACAGAAGAGCGTGAGGTGCAAAAAGAGGCAAGAGAAGTACAGAAAGAAGAGAGTGAGGTGCAGAAAGAGGCAAGTGAGGTGCAGAAAGAGGCAAGAGAGGTACAGAAAGAGGCAAGAGAAGTGCAGAAAGAGGCAAGAGATGTGCAGAGAGAGGCAAGAGAGGTGCACAAAGAGGCAAGAGAAGTGCAGAAACAGGCACAAGAGGTGCAGAAAGAAGCAGGAAAAGTGCAGAAAGGAGCAAGAGAAGTGCAGAAAGATGCAAGAGAGGTGCATAAAGAAGAGAGTGAGGTGCAGAAAGAGGCAAGAGAAGTGCAGAAAGAGGCAAGTGAGGTGCAGAAAGATGCAAGAGAGGTACAGAAAGAGGCAAGTGAGGTACAGAAAGAGGCTAGAGAAGTGCAGAAAGAGGCAAGAGTGGTGAAGAATTGAGAGTGAGGTGCAGAAAGAGCAAGTGAGGTGCAGCAAGAGGCAAGAGAGGTACAGAAAGAGGCAAGAGAGGTGCAGAAAGAAGAGAGTTTCTGTGCAGAGAGAGGCAAGAGAGGTGCAAAAAGAAGAGAGTAAGGTGCAGAAAGAGGCCAGTGAGGTGCAGAAAGAGGTAAGAGAGGTACAAAAAGAGGCAAGAGAAGTGCAGAAAGAGGCAAGTCAGGTGCAGAAAGAAGACAGTGAGGTGCAGAAGGAGGTAAGTGAGGTGCAGAAAGCAGAGAGTGAGGCGCAGAAAGAAGCAAGAGAAATGTAGAAAGAAGCAAGAGAGGTTTGCACACCATTAGTACCAATTTAACACCCACATTTAGTAATAAGTAACACGTGACCATTCCAGCTTTGCAAAGGGCCTTCCACCACACTGTAACACGTGTTGCTGCATTTTTGGTAACATTTGAGGCATTTGAGCTAGAAGCAAGGTTTTTTTTGTGCAAATCTGCAGATTATGTGGCAGATGATTGATTATGTGGGAAATGCGGAAAATGTTTAATTATGTGAAAATCAGCGCGCCCAAACAGTCGCATAATTCCAGTGGCCATTCTCATATCTCTGACTCAACTGTGTCTCATTGAGTTTATACTTTAGCTTCTATGGAAACAAGGAAGACTAAACCTGAGGATACCACTCTACAACACAGACTACCATAACACATAATCCCACTCCACATAATTCCTACTCACTAAATACCACATACTTTCTATCCACATAATTTCACTGCACAACATACCACATAATTCCTCTACACACAGAGCACATCCACTCCACTCAAAAAAAAATAGTAAAACACTTTTACATTTACAACACCAATAGCTCTAACTCTTGCAAAAGCGATATCTATTGCATTGCAAATGCTTGCTTAACTAGTAGTCGTGTTTGCAGAGTGGTGTAGAAAGGGGGCCGGGCCTCCAACTAACGCTCAGGAATTCTGCTGCATAGGACTTACAGGAGGTACCAGGAGGGCTTCTCCGCCCCCAAAGTCCCTCAGGAGTAAAGTGGACTTCATCCCCCAACCAGTAGTGTGCCAGGAGGTGCATTTGCAGAGTGGTGGAGCAAGGGGGGTGTAGCATCTAAATACCTCTTAGTAATCCTACTGTGTGGGACTTACTGGAGGTAACAGGAGGGGTAGTTGACCCCCAAGGATGTCCTTGTGGGCCAACTGCCCCTCCTATTACCTCCATTAAGTCCCACACAGCAGGATTGCTTAACTGTGATACCAGGCCATGCCCCGTTTGTCCACCACTCTGCAAAAACACCTCCTGTCGTGCTCTGGGCCCTTATGACACATAGATTGTCAAATAACTAAGACTAATGCACTTAAAGAACTAGGCTACATCAACTCACAAGTCCTAAAATGTTTTAGGCCTTCATTACAGTGGCAGACGGACTTAAGTCCGTCTGCCATCATCTCGGAACAGTGACCGGCCACCCACGAGGCAGCAAACCTACACTCCAAATTACAGTGCGACCACCACCACGGCGGTCGCATTGCCTATATTTTGTATTGCGGCGGGGATTTGGTCAGCCGCCCCTGCCGCAATTAAAAAAAGAGGGTGTTTACATATCCCTGAACTACGTGACAGGCACCATGCCATACCTATAGGGAACCAAATCTACTCATATCCACTCATTGCTATGAAGGTAGAGCTCAGACTCACATATCATATCCCAGGAAACCACTTCTAAATTCATTAGAAAAGCAAGTCTCCTCCATGCCCCAGTGGGATACCAACAGCGGTACTAAAAATTAATCCTGGCAACTGGAACACTTTACTGACCCTACTTCTAAGTACAATTTTTTCCAATGTGAAAATCCTCCCTTCTTGCAAAAGTTCAATCTTCCAACACATTTACAAAGTGGCCAAGATCTGAACCAAGGGGCAGATTTACAAGCCCCTTGCGACATCTTTACGACACCGTTGCGTCACTTCTGTGACGCAGCGGTGTCGTAAACAATGCACCACTATGCGACATATTTACAACGTGACGCATCTAGGGAGATGCGTCACGTTGTAAAGCCCTGCGCTACATTATACCTGTGTCAGGTATAATGTATGCATGGTGGGCGTTCCGTCGCAAGGAAGCCTTGTAAAAGTGACACAGTGAAATCTACAAGATTTCACTGAGTCACTTTTATGACCCCGCTGCGTCAAAACCTTATGCCTGCTTGTAGGTGACGCAGCACAGCAAGTATAGGCCGCCCCTGAGCAGTGCTGGAGTTGCATTGCGCTTGCGACATGACTCCAGCACTGCGTCACCTTTATGCCGACAGATGCATCACGCATCTGTCTTTCCTTGCGCCACGGTGCGCCGCATTGTAAATGCGACGCATCCATGGTGGCCCAAGGGTTTTTTTACGTCACGCAAAATAACTGGGGCATCCCTGCTAATATGCAGGGATGCACCAGTTATTGTAAATTTGCCCCCAAGTATTTACTATCTGATTTCTTCGCTGAATTCAGAAGAACATTTATTTGCTAAAATTCTTTTCAGCATCCTCACCAAATAGGCCACTGATAATATAATCAATAAATTTCATTAAATAGAATTCAGACCTCAATGTTCAATTAGTGATAATATATTGATATTATCAACATTGTTATCATCAGAGATAAGATGCTCTATAGACTTTTTAACAGCCTTTGATCAAGTTGACAAGAATCAGCTTTAGTAAAACTGCAGTCATGGGAAATTGACTATACATTGCTACATCTCCTAGTTTAACTCTACAGAGAAACCTTGGTATAAGTAACACTTTCCTCTGGGCAGTCTAGCCCCAAATAGTGTGACTAGAATTGGATTAAAACAAGGATGAATTATTGCCCCTTTCCTTTTATCTCTATTACCTGCTTACTTTATGTAGGCAACCTGGTGATTTTTTTCACCACACAGATTGGCCTACATTGGCATCTAAACTGACTCCAGGAATATAATACATCCAGGAATATAACAGCCTGAAGGTAAACTAAAATAAAGCAAACATTATGTATTACCGCTGCTCTACAAAAAAGATTTCATTGGGTCTGAAAAAACAGAAATATCAGCCATGTGACACATTATACATAGAGGTGGACGAGCCAACAAATTAACAGGGAGAGTCAAGCCAGAGCAGAGCAGAGGGTCTGCAGGGCTCTAAGAGCCCATGCATGAGCCGAGCCCTGAAAATGTTGGGCACATAAACTGTGCGACAAACACCTCATGTAAATATGATAAAGACTCTTTAAAATTAAAAAAAAGTGCGGGCATATTAGCAAGACCCACGTTAAAATTATCGCCGTTTTAGCGGCAGGAAACTGCCGCTTAAACGGCGATAATGGGCTTGCTAATATGCGTTATGGAATTCCAATAGAAGCCCAGGTTAGATGTCCTGCACATCTAACCTGGGCTTCTATTGGAATTCTATAATGCATATTAGCAAGCCCATTATCGCCGTTTTAGCGGCAGTTTCCTGCCGCTAAAACGGCGATAATTTTAACGTGGGTCTTGCTAATATGCCCCTGCATTTCTTTAACATGCAGAAACATTTCAATTTAGTACATCATATTATATCACTACATTGAGAGGCATTTGTTAAAAGTGACAGTTTTTAAACATGAACTTAAAAATATTCATCATGCCCAAGCCCATGTCATGCTGTTAGTCATGTGCACCCTGTATGTGGCCTAGATTCTTACATCAAACAACATTAAAGTCTATTTAAATCAGACACAAGAGAGGTGCTTGTATAACACACATCCTGACCTCAAGTATTTCAAAGCGCTTTCAAATGCAATAAAGAAAAAAAGAAGGAATAGCGAAAAAAAAAATATATGCTTCAAATCACACAATTTGTGGAAGCTAAGAAAATTCCCAGATTTTTTTGATTTTACATAGTGCCATTTAGTTACTATATTGGTGTTTGTGTTTTTCTCTTGTTTTACAAATATTTTTTTCTTTAATTCTTGGCACATTAGGTTATAGAGTAGGTAGCAGGTAAAAGCCACATTAAAGCTCCACTTATTTTGGGCTTGAGGGTCCAAGAGTATCAAAAAGCTGAGCCATAGCCAGGCATCTGGTTCGAGCCTGGCTTGATCTTTCAGTGGCTATCCCACCTCTAAATATACAGACATAGGCATTGAAATAGATAACAAACTTACATAGAGAACCCAAACATTGAATTTGATAAACAGAAGCTCTGAGGTCACATGGGCTATCAAACATTTTTTTAGGAAATATAGACGAGGGGCAATTGGGATGCAAAAGCAATCACTGTTGCAAAAACTAAGCTGATCCCACTGATCCCTTATGGTGCCTAGGTCTATAGCCAAAAATTCATACTTAGGGCCCGGTTCCGATCTCGGTCGGAAAGCATCCTGACCGATTCGGATCCGGAATGCTTTCAGACTGACTCGACCGCGAGCCCTCCGAGCGACGGAATACGATGCATCCCATGTTAAATACAACTGAGTCGTACGAAACGCTATCATTCTGATCGAAGCCTCCGTAAACTGCACCAATGCGACCAACTCGTTTGCAAACGCACAAGAATAACATGCCGGTCACGAATCCGACTCGTATCAACACGTGAGCAGATGGCGTTGCATGAGACTCGGTTTCAGAACCGTGTCAGTCTGTGTATTAAATGTCAAGGGGGGGGTCAAAAACTGTCAAAACAACCATTGGCAACTCCCAAAAAAATAATTAAAAAACACACACAAAAATCCACCCATATAAAGGGCCAACACCATGACCATGATCCTTTGCCACAACTGCTAATAGGTCCAAGGAGCTACCACCACATATTCCCTGCTCTCTGCCTCTCTGCCTCACACACGCACACACCACACATCTTGCACAGATTTCATTTAATACAAAACCATACAAACACACACCTTTTTTCTTATTCACACTCACCTCCACACTCACACTCACCCTCACCTTCATATTCATCCTCACCATGGCCAAAAGGAAGCAGCTGCGTTTTACAGATAAGGAGTTGGAAGTGCTTGTAGATGAGATTGTCAGAGTAGAGCCACAGTAATTTGGGAACATAGTCCAGCAGACCCCCTTTCCCAGAGAAATAGGATGTGGGAGAGGATAGTTAACAAGGTGAATGCTCAAGCACCGTGCCTGCACACAATGGATGATATCAGGAGCAGGTACTATGATGTGTGAAGGAGAGTCAAAAAGCTGATGGCCAGGGAACAGTTCCAAACCCAGCAGATTGGCAGTGAGCCTCCTGCACAACCTGTCCACTTCACCTCCTGGGAGGAGAAGGTGCGTGACATCCTTCCGCCGGAGGGTGACTATGGAATACCAGGAGCAACAGAATCTGGTGAGTACACAATACACATTCAAATAAAGTTATTAATTACACCCCTAGAGATATCACTGTAAAGGATACTGTTAAACAAAGGACAATATAAATCTATAAAATGAGCTAGATTCTAAGAGCATGTGATGTGTATGTCAGATTGGTAACAACATTTCCTCAAATTAAATTGAAAATGCACTAACCTATAACCATGTACATACTTCTCACAAACTCACACCAAGGCCTTGTGCTCCAAACAACATGCACCAGCGTCAGACATCTTGGCCCTGTACTTTTCCACTCACTCACAGGAAAGCTCAGACATAGGTAGGCTGTTTGGGATGGCTGGGAAGGTGAGTGTGTACCCAGGCCCCATGGAACTTGTAGTCACTGCAAAACCTCCTCCTTACATTATGCGAGCCTCAAAGTCAGTAGAAATGTACTAGCAAGATGGCTGACACTGCTGCATGGTGTCAGGAGCACAAGGCCTGAGGCGAGGTGTAGTCAAGTCAAACAACATGCACCAGCGTCAAACATCTTGATAGTAGACTTCCATTCACTGTCAGGTAGCCATAGGCCCAGATGACCTGGTTGGGTAGTGTGGGAGGAGGAGTGTTTGCACTGACAACTTCTCCTATCAGGCTCTATCCTACACACACCTTCCCACACAGTCCAACCAGGCCATTAGGAAGAGTGGTGTCCTGAAAATGAGTGGAAGTGTACTTGCAAGAGTCTGACACTTGTGCATGATATCAGAGTTGACCACAGCTCCCATCATGGCCTTGTGCTCCTCACACAAGTTCCCAGTGTCAGCCATCTTGATAGTACATTCCCATTCACCATCTGGGATAGCATAGTCCCAGATCTGCTGTCTGTGCTGACTGGGAAGGTGTGTGTAGGACAGGGCATGATGGGAGTTGAAATCAGTGCAAACACTCATTCTCACACCCAGCCCAACAAGACCACATAGAATTGAGCTTCACTGACAGTCAATGAGAATGTACTGGCAAGATGACTGGCCCTGTGGACTGCTGTTTGGAGCTCAAGGCACTGTTGGTGAGTTGTGGACAAATCAGACACCAGTCACCAGTGTCAGACATCTCTGAGGCACATTTCCACTCACTTTCAGGAAAGTAGAGTCACAGCTAAGATATTTAGGATGGGTAGGAAGGTGTGTGGAGGACAGAGCCTGATGGAGGATGGAGTCAGGGCAAACACTCCTCCTACCAAACAGCACAAACAGACCACCAAAACCATGCTTACATGAGAGTGAGTGGAAATCAACTAATAAAATGGCTGACACTGGGGACTTCTATCTGGACAACAATGCCCTACTGGGAGTTGTGGACAAATAGGCACCAGTCATCAGTGTCAGACAACTTGCAAGTACATTCACACTCAACTGTCAGAGAAGCTGAGTTACAGGTAGGCTTTTGCTGATGGGTGAGAAGGTGTGTGTGGGACAAGGCCTGATGTGACTTGTAGCCATTGCAAATACTCATCCACACACCCAGCCATGGTAACTCCTCTGGGCCTATGTTTACCTCACAGTGAGGGGAAGTGTACTGGCTAAGTGGCTGACACTGCTGCATGGTGTTGATCTTGAAACCAACTCCCATCAAGGCCCTGTGCACAAAACATCATGCAACTGCATCCGCCATCTTTAAAGCAAAAACCTAGGCACACATAATAATAAACAAACAGTATGTGGTAAATACAAAAACTATGGTAAAGTAGCCACAATTTAGAAAGAAATATCTTCAGATGTGTTGGATAATGTTCAGTCTTTAATTTTTCTTAAGCTTAGAGCCAACGAACAGAAGACAACCAGCCGACACGTGTTTCGTCGCATTAAGAAAGTAATTCTGCGACTTCCTCAGGGCTGTATACATAGGATAGTAGTCTTGGTCATCACTCAGCCGGTGATAATTCCAACCCGGCTGGGCTAAACACTCATGCAGATATGACTGACTCTAGGGGTACCAATAGGCCGTAAAAAAGAAAGAAACATCCGGCACGTTATGATATAGTCCAAGAGTAATGGACAAGAAATGTTAGTGACCGGGGTATCGGTAATGCTTCGTTGCGGGCGCCGTGAGGGAAACTGTATGAGAAAGGATAATTCCAGTAGCGTAAGAGAAATAAGGCGTGTAAGCCGGGACCCCTCACGGCCGATCACTGTGTTCCGGGCTGTGGGAATTATCCTTTTCATACAGTTTCCCTCACGGCGCCCGCAACGAAGCATTACCGATACCCCGGTCACTAACATTTCTTGTCCATTACTCTTGGACTATATCATAACGTGCCGGATGTTTCTTTCTTTTTACGGCCTATTGGTACCCCTAGAGTCAGTCATATCTGCATGAGTGTTTAGCCCAGCCGGGTTGGAATTATCACCGGCTGAGTGATGACCAAGACTACTATCCTATGTATACAGCCCTGAGGAAGTCGCAGAATTACTTTCTTAATGCGACGAAACACGTGTCGGCTGGTTGTCTTCTGTTCGTTGGCTCTAAGCTTAAGAAAAATTAAAAGACTGAACATTATCCAACACATCTGAAGATATTTCTTTCTAAATTGTGGCTACTTTACCATAGTTTTTGTATTTACCTACATACTGTTTGTTTATTATTATGTGTGCCTAGGTTTTTGCTTTAATTGTTATTGTGAGGGTATTACCCACACGGAATTGAGGGGTTATAGGGTTTATCCCCTCACCTAGTTGCACCATACTGATTTTGTTTCTATCCAAATACTCGCGTTAATTAGCAGAGCGCCATCAATTTTCCCTGACTACTAAAAACCTTTCTCTAAGTGTTTTGCATCCGCCATCTTGTTAGTACACTGCCATTCACTGTCAGGTAGCCATTGCCACAGATCAGCTGGTTGTGCTAGTTGGGAGGAGGAGTGATTGCCATGACTACATCTACCATCAGGCTCTGGCCTCCACACACCTTCCTACCTAGCCCAAATAGCTCACATGGGACTCTGCTTACCTCACAGTGAGTGGAAATTTGCTGTCAAGATGGCTGACACTGCTGCATGGTGTCTGGAGCAGAAGGCCTTGATGGGTGTTGCAGTCAAGTCAAACAACAGGCATAAGTGTTAGGTATCCGGCTGGGTCATTTTGTACCACAATGGGGTAAGCATAGTGCGTGCTGGTCTGTTTGAGTTGGGTGGGAAGGTGTACGTAAGACAGGGTCTTATGTATCTTGCAGCCATTGCAAACACTCCTCCGCCCATCCAGACTAGGTAACTCCACTTGGCCTAAGCCACACTCACAGTGAGGGGAAGTGGACTAGCAAGATGTCTGACACTGTTGCATGGTGTTTGGAGCACAGATCCCTAATGGGAATTGCATTCATGTTCAAAATCACGCACCAGTACCAGTCACCTTGCCAGTACACTTACCCGCACTGTGAGGTAAATATAGGCACAGAGGAGTCAGCAGGTCTGGGTGGGAGGAGGTATATTTGCAATGGCTACAACTCACATCAGGCCTTATCAAGCACACACTAATCCCACCTAGCCCAACTAGCCTACCAGAAACTCTTCTTACTCGACAGTGAGTAGCAATGTACTGACAAGATGTTTGACAATGTGGACTGGTGTTTGGACCACAAGGCCCTGTTGGGATTTATTAAAAAATCAGACACCAGGCACAAGTGTCACACATCTTGATAATCCATTCCTAATCACTGTCAGGAAAGCCTTCTGCCATGTGGTCTGTTTTCTCTGGGTGGGAATAGTGTGTGAAGGACAGAGCCTGGTGGGAGTCGGACTAATGGTAAACACTAATACACCCACCATGAAACACCACTTCAACTGGGCCAATGCCTACCTGACAGTGAATGGAAATGCAACAGCAAGATGCCTGACCCTGGTGCATGGTGTTTTAGGCACAAGGCCTTTGTTGGGATTTGGATTCAGGTTTAACACCATGCACCAGTGTCAGCATCCTTGTCAGCACACTTACCATCACTGCCAGTTTGCTATATTCTCAGAGGACTTAGCTGCGCTGGTGGGAGGCAGAGTATTTCAAAAGCCTACAACTCACATCAGGCACTGGACAACATACACCTTATCTAACATCACAAACAGACCTACAGGAACTAAGCGTACACACAGTGATTTAGAATTTATTAGCAGGATGCATCACATTGGGCACTGGTGTCTGACTTTTCAACAAATACCAACACTGACTTGTGCTCAAAACACCAGGCACCAGTGTCAGCCAGCTTTGTCAGTACACATCCACCCACTCACAGGAAAGCATAGTTCCAGGGGTGCTGCATTTGCATGCAGGAAAGAGTAGGCGTAGTACAGGGCCTGATGGGATGTCTGGCCATTGTAAACACTCATCCGCACAAACAGCCATAAAAGACCACTAAGAACCATGATTACCCGACAGTGAGTGGACATCCAAATATAAAATGGCAGAGACTGGGGCATGCTGTGTGGTACACAAGGCCATGAGGGAAGTTGTCTCCAAGTCAGACACCAGTTCCCAGTGCCAGACAGCCAGCCGTGACATTCTGATACACTGTGAGCTAAGCTCATGTCCTGTTGGCCTGTTAGCACTGGGCAGGATGGTGTATGTAGGACTGGCCCTGATGGGACATGGAAGAACAGCAAACACTCCTTCACACAGAGCACAACCACTTCATCGTGGGCTATGTCTAACGAGTGAGTTCATGTGTACTAGCAAGATGGCAGACACTGGGGAATGCTGTCTGAACCTATCACAACTGCCACATTTGCCTTTGTGCTACAAACACCAAACAACATAGACAAATATCCTTCAAATACACTTACAAACATTGTCTGGACAACACTCTTCCTGGTGGCCTGGTGGGGTTGGGTGGGAGGAGGGGTGTACGTTTCACAAATAGAGAACAAGCACTCAAACATCAGTGTATCATAGTTCTTTGGCACAAAATGGCACAAAGCTGAGTTTGTGAAATCATTTGACCATGGAGTCAATGTACAAAGTACATGGTCTGTGTAGCCACAAACTTAAACAGTCACACAATTTTGCTACTCACAGCCATTCACATGTGTAGAATGAGATGATAACAAGAAGCACCTCAATCACTCAATTCCCACAACTTTCTGGCTTAGTTAACAGAATGTGAGTGTGTAGGCAGCCACACCAATGTGACTGGGAAAGACATGCACTAAGATCAGTAGTCAGGCACAAACAAGTACCCACATAGGGAGAGAAAATATATGTATCTCACTGTGAAAGTAAAGATGTGGACAACCTAAACACACCGTGTCATTCACAAGGTGTCAGGAACCAGTCAATGTCTTCCGACATGTAATGTGAACTAAACATAACAGGCCCATTAATGCAAATTTCTGCACATGTCCATCAATCCCCCTCTTGTCCCAAAAACATGGTCATTCCAAAAAATAGGCCTGCATCATGGATAAAGGAGTCCAATCTATCTACAGTAACTCATCATGAGCTTCTGTAGCCTATGTAAAGTATATGATTTGAGGGGCAGTGGACATTCACAGCAGGCATTGTGTTATGTTCGTACCTACAGCCAGCTGAGGACACCACTGGAACCATCCAGGACAGCCAGGCCCAGACTCAGGTTGACCAGGAGCCCTTCGGCGTTGATGACTCTCATCGTTCTTTGGACGACGACGACAGACCTGGCCCTTCAGGTATGGATCTCCCCACAGCACCAGTAGTGGCAACATCCGGATCCTCTGCGACCACTCCCGCCTCAGCTGCCAATACCCAGCTGACCCCTACCCGCACTGACCCAGCAGCCCAGGACAACATCAAAAGCACAGCAACACGGGGCACTCTTGAGTTGCCCAACAACAACACCAATGCCAACAATGAAGGAGGCTCTGTGTCGACTGTACCAGCATCAACTGGTCCTTCTCAGGTGGGTAGGGGTGGTGGGAGGGGTCGTGTGGACCGGTACCATCATGAAGCTGGTACTGCTGATACGGAGACCAACACCTCTCAAGAATCCTCCATGCATATGAGGATTCACAAGGAGAGATGGGCCAGGTCATAGGGATCCTCGGGACCATGCAAGAGCAGCAGGCAGCCCAAAATGAAAAACTGGACAGGTTTATGGACAAAATGGATGAACAGACTGCGGTGTACAGGGATATTGTCACCTGCCTCCGCCAGATTGCCATCAACATCTCCGCCCCTCCCTGTGTGCCTACCATATCCAGTGCAACAACATCTGCACCAGCCACAGGGAGGGATGTGGACTCTGGCAGAGAGCACCCTGCACCATCTCTGCCTGCACCTGAGGATCCCCCGGAAAAACATGGAGTTGGTCGTCTAAAGAAGAAACAGTGAGAGACAGATGGCTACGCATCACCCCTAGGAAGTGACTACCTGCTGCTGATATCCACCATTGTGTGCCAAGCATTCACTTTGTTGACTGTCACTGAACTCTCCCACATTGGCTGGAGGGTCTAAGTTGGACTATGGACTCAAATATCTGTGGATCTACTTTGGAATACCTCATCTACAAACACTACCAACTCCTATCTGCCCTTATCTAAATGTTTTTTTGTTGAGTACACCACCATGATGTGGACTGATATCATCGCATTATGCACTAAAATAAATCACTCTGCACCAAAAAACTGGTCATGTTGTTACTTTGAATAACAAATGTAATAACCGTAATGATGTTGAAAAAGTCAAAGAAGAAAGTGTCTACAACATTGGTAACACATCACTTTGAAGAAGTACATTACTGGCTTGTGAGTATATGTGCATTGTCACAGCATGACAGATAGAAACAACCAGGTCATGGCACAACCCGTAGGACTTGTGACAGATGCAATGCAAGTCTATTGCTTAAAATACTAGCACCATTTTCAAGCACAAGAAACAAACATTTTTAGCAAACCAGTGCATCATGGAGCATGTTTAGTTTAAAAATAACCTTTGGATGTATGAAAACAAACAAGGCACGAATCATTGTGTAGCCAGGTTTATTTTCCTGATACAACCTGGCGCCTTAACCCAATTTCAAAGGACATCACACAGTAACAAAATGCTCTAAAGTATAGATAAATGTCCATCAGTCCAAAAGGAAGGGCGTGCCATGGATTTATAAAACAGTCCAATGTTGGACTAGGTCACAGCAACAGGTGTCTGGTGAGGTCACAACTTGGGGGTTGACACGGCAAAGTACCCTGGTAAGAAGAAATATAGAACAGAGTTAGGCACACAGGACTAAGCCAGTCCAATGTAGCAAACAATGTCATCTGAAGAAAAAGATTTACAGTGTCGACACTAGCTATGATTCACAGTAACACTGTACATGTCAACTTTTCCATCTCACACAAACTTATAATAAAACTAACATTATGGCAATTTTCATACACTCACAAGCATACATACACATTGTTCACCAGCAACACAAAAACAAACACTTGGGGATAGTCCCCTACTTTCATTGCATACCTACACTCATGTGAAAAAGTTCTGGATGAGCTCTTGTCTCAAATCCATGCCATCATCATCATCATCATCCCCACTGTCATTATGTCCCAGTCCAGGATCCTCCCTCGCTGGAGGCTGCTGGTCTCCGTCGTCCTGTATGAGTGGTATTTCCCTCCGTATAGCCAGTTGTGGAGCCTGTAGCAAGCGGTGATGATCTGACACACCTTCAATGGTGCATATTGTAGGGCTCCTCCCATCCGATCAAGACAGCGGAATCTTGTCTTCAGGAGGCCAAAAGTCTGCTCAATGACTCGCCGGCTCCTACCATGGGCGTCATTATACTGCACTATATTATACCGTTACGGAGTGGTGTCAGTAACCAAGGTTGGTTGGGGTACCCAGAGTCTCCAACATTGAAAATAGAAAATAGAATCAGTTGTTGGTCAACAGAGCATTATCTGACATACAATCTACACACAACATAACACACACATGCCACATCACCTACCAACAAGCCAGGCACGGTCAGGTTGTAGCTGAGACATCAAAGGGGGGATGACACTGTTCCTCATGATATATGCATCATGTGCCGATCCAGGAAAACGTGCACAGATGTGGGAGATGGACATGTCAGCCAAACATACCACCTGGACATTGATCGAGTGGTAATGTTTTCTGTTACGATACACAACCTCATTTGCCTGTGGTGGGACCAATGCAACGTGGGTGCCATCAATAGAGCCAATGATATGGGGTATCCGACCCAATGCATAGAATTTCCCCTTGATGTCTGCCAATTCTCCAGGTGTTGGGAACTTAGTGTATTAGCACAGGTAACGCACCAATGCCCCCAAAACCTCACGAAGAACACGGCTGAACACGGTTTGTGACATTCCACCAGATGTTGCCACTGTGTATTGAAATGAACCGGTGGCAAAGAAATGTAAAGCTGCCATAACCTTCACTTTGGGCATCAGTGCAGTTGGATATGGGCGACCAGGCTGCAGATGAGGTGACAACTGCGCAGACAATTGTTCAATTATTGGCCGGGTGAATCAGAACTTCTTGATGGTGTCACGTTCTTCCATGGTCTCTAGGTCTGGAAAAGGCCTGTAGACTGCAGGTCGTCTGCGATACCTATGTGTACAGTGTAAACACAGTTGGTGTCAGGTCACAATGTACAAATCAACATGCATTCAGGAAAACAGAACATGAAATGTGAACACAACTGAAGCTACAGAACATTTAAAATACAGATTTCTATTGAAAAGGATGACCTTACATACATCTCACAGCATCAGTACCCTACTCAGACATGTTACCAAGGTATGGTGACACAGCAATTAGAGTGGTGTACAAATCACTAGTGTCTGACATCATCAATGTGAGCAAGCATCACATACTCAAATCTTCCACAGAAAACAAATATGATAATTTTATATTTCTGTGAGCATTTACATGTGCAATAGGTAGACAGAATAGGAACATGTAATCAAGAGATGTGTGACACCTGATATACACATCATCTCACATACTCAATCTTGCCCACCACTGTCACAGGTGGAACACTGTCATATATTTATGTCTACATTACACACACAATCCCATACACAGACAATGCTCAATGTTGATAATGCTAAAATATGTAACAACACCATACACTGCAGTTTTGGGCACAGAGTTAGACTAGTAATTCACATTTCACAAACAAGCTGAAGATGCAGAATAATTTCACTGTCTGCTCATCCAATGGTAAAAGCTTTAGCCATTACTTACACAAAATACATCTACAGTCTGAAATGACAACAATTGCACAATGGGTCATACAGTACATAAGTGCAGTGACAAGGGAAGAATGCACATGTACATCCACACAAAAAAATGGGCACTGTGGCCAATACTATGCGGATAACTGGATTTCTCTCCTGAAATGCTTGTTTTTGCCCATAAAACTGTGTCATGTGCCTCTCAAGGTTAGCTCCTCATAGGAGTACGTCTTATCAATTTAAAAGCCACTGTTATCATTTAAAAAGTGCATCCACACATGTAATGGACAAAAATACAACAATCACAGCAGTGTGTGCTTTGACGACCGATTATTCAAAATACACAGTAGCCACATCCGAAACGATTCGTTCACAGCCATTGGTTGTTATGGTGAAAGACGCGGGTGAGAATTCAAAGGATGCGGTTGCCACATCAGAAACGATTCGTTCACAGCCATTGGTTGTTATGGTGAAAGATGCAGGTGAGTATTCAAAGGGCGCGGTAGCTGCATCCAAAATGAATCGGTCACAGCCATTGGCACTTGGTTGTTATGATGAGCGATGCGCGTTTGGGCTCTTGTCTTCAGCGTGTGGAAACCGTCTCAGTTACCTCCCATCACCAATATATCAAAGTCAATCGTGGTTAGATGAAGAGTTTTTGAACGTTGTGGTAGGCATGTTGTTTGCAAGCAATGTTATGCACTGGACCGATTTGTACAATGCGACCAACGCGAACCTATCAATTTTGATGCATAAATTTGATACCGCCTCTGCTGTAGAGATATAAGTCTGTCTGATCCCTAGAGACTGCACTCTGTGTGCCAATGATTTTTCCCAGACGTGCTGCTAAGTGTGATCACATGTATCCCATGGGACAGTCACAGCTAGGATAACTCTGGTCACATGTCACTCTGACCTTAACCATGATACTGTAGAAAATTCCATACACAACATTCTAAAGAGTAAGTCCATGTGTAGGACTTTTTGAGGGTGAAAACACAAGCCATTCAGTGTCAAACACAGGTTGTCACTGATTGCAACATGGCAGCACTTGTGAGGTATGATGTGAGGTGCACAGTTACAACTGTTGACATCTGTGTTAATGATCTTGACTACTCCAACTTGATGGCTTGCTAAACAATGTGTTTGTTGCATCACTGTCTGATTCAGAGTTGTCAAATATGCATCAAATGAGATGTCAGACAGGAGCAATATCAGCAGTAGAAAGTGTGCATACTGTGTAATCGAAGTGAGGGACATTCAGACTTTGTCCATACAAATGTGGACTTGTTCAGTCTAGCCATGATTGTTCCACAGTATTGACTGTACTCATGATGGAAATGAGTTCAGTTACAAGAGTCCCCACAGTCATTGCACCCAGATGCGCCAGTGGAATGGTGTTCCGCCTGAGGCATTGTGAAGCTGCAGTTATCAGACTTGGAAGTTTGTAGACCATTTATTACATCTATGAAACTTGAGCTGTTTTTATTACTCAAATCTTTCGAATTCTGTTACATGACACCGTGCATAGATGACACAGGACAGGGTGCCACATGCCTGTCAGTCCAGCTATGCATACTGCCTTGGTGTCTCCAGGATAACACATCATATGTGTGAACAGACAGTAGAGAAGCAAAGCTACTGAACACGTTATCAATCACTGTGAACTGTATAACATGACTCATGCAATGACTATGCATTGTGTATGTTTGACAAGGTAGACATTTGAGCTGTGACATATGAGCCAATTGTTCCACATTTGATGACTGAGGATTGCAGAATGTATACCATGTCTCAATGAAATCTGAGATTCCTATTCCCATTTTGATGGCTATACTCACTTGTAGGAGAGGAGACAGAAATGTCAGGACACAAGACCGTCATGAGCACAAGACAAAATATCCTTTGCCACAAACTCCATTACTCAACCATGTGGTTATGTACTTTGATGTTGATACACCCAATGTCACCGATCACATCATGTGTGATTGAGCAATGGTTAACTGCCATGTATGTTAATGTAGCTTGAGCTAATAGCACATCTCAATGTAATGTCTGATATTTTGAATCTGTGAACATCTGTGATGTTACCTATGCATCAAGTACATATGGATGACTCATGAAAATCTTTTGTCTTCTTGGCCACAGCATCATCAGCAGCCACCAGAGAAGACAGTGCCACGGATGTGGTGGGAGCAGAACGTCACTTTGGGTCCAGTGAAGATTTGTCGGAGGGGGGACCCAGTGACGGAGAGGGTGAGGGGATCCTCATTGGGAGAGGATCTGCAACTCCATCTGCAGGGTCCGAATCGGATTACAGTTCTGGTGACGACTCCCATGTGGTGGTGGGGGACACAGTGACTGCATCAACAACCTCAGAGTGCACCATCACTACCATCTCCACCCTCCCAGCTACTCCCAGTACCAGTGTCCGTAGCCGCTCCTGTGGCAGGGGAAAACTCTCCTTTGGGCCAGGCACCTCACCCCCTGCACCTGTATCCCCTGCTGCCCTCAGTGTGGAGACCAATGACCTCCTGAGACAGATCTCTGTGGGGAGACATCCATGCTGAGTGTCCTCCATGCACACACCACTCTTTTGACAGAGCTGTCATCGTACATGGAGGGCATTCACTCAAACATGTCTGCCCTACAGAGATCAAATCAGGCAATGACCTCTACACTGATGGCAGCACTGTCTCTTCTCCAGCAGTACCTCCCCCCTACCTCTTCCTCATCCACTGTCCCAACTACCCTCCATGACCCAAGCACATGCAAACACACACATTCACACACTGTAACATCCACACGCAGCACACAAACACACAGACACAAGTTGCAAACCACGCACACTCAGGATACAGACAGCACACACTCCCCCAGGGACATGACAGCACACAACACACATACATCCAGTGACACTCCGCATACCTCACATCCCTCTGCCTCCACAACCCCTACCCTTTCCTCTCCTGTTCCCCCCTCAGCCCAGGCACCCCACCTTGTTTCCATTGAATTCTTCCCTCCCCAAACATACACCCCCTCATAAGAAGAGAAAGTACCTCCCACCTGACCTACCATTAGCATCTGCCACCACCCCCCCTGAGAAGAAAGAGAAGACAACAACTCCCTGCAGAAAATACCCCTGGTCCCAGAAAAAAACAGTCACTCCTGCAACCCATAGCTCCCCAGACCTGCCAAGTACCTCTGCCACTAAACCCCCCTCCCCTAAAAAGACATCTCCCATCCCCATTCCAGACATGCCCATCAAACGGTACAGAATTCCAAAATTAGTTCAGGTAACCCCATCCCCAGATCCATCTTCCCATACCACTACAGCTGCCCCCCCTCACAATTAGAGATAACCACTGCAGTGGAGTCCCACCCCCTGCCTTCAGACCCTACCACTGCAGTGGACCCTGTCACCCCTCCTGTTCCCATTCCTCCCAAAATACAACCCAGATGCCCCTCCCAGGGTAGGTGTCCCCTAGCAGAACTAGTGCAGGCAAGAATTTATGGGCAATATTTATTTGTTGCTCATCATGAGTCTGGACAATGATGGACTGGCCAATGGCCTTTTGCAACTCCTTGGATTTTTATTTTGAGGCTGAATAAAGCATTTTATATTTTTTGGTTACAATTTTATGTGTCGACAAACTTGTTTATAGTTAACTGTATGACATGTAGAATCAGTAGTTTGCATATCCAATGATGTTAGTATGTCATGGATTGCATATGTTCCATGGAGTCAAAGCACTTTGAGAGTATGTATACAAGAATGTTGTGTCTACATATCCTGGGTGGCATTGTCAACATCAGTTTTGGGTAAGAGTGTGAAATGAAGTCACAAACTTTTTAATTCTCTACACACACGTACACATACATCATGCTTTCATTTGTCAACATAGTGCAAGTGTCTCAAAGTGCAACAGTTTAGGGGTAGCATGATGCATATGTTTGGGATGTGCAGAAAAGCACCTGTCTCATCAATTCACCTGGATACATGTGAATGTTGACTACATGGCAGTGACTTTGGACACACCCATGTACACAAAGTGATGTTATAATACTTGTATGTGACTTGATAGTGGTGGACCCATGTCTGTGTCTTCTTCAGATCTTGTGGAATAGTAGAAATGTCAACCTTGCAACAGGTGGCATGCCTCTGTGGGAAAAACCCCTTCATGGCTGTGAACACATCTGATGCATTTCCGGAGTCCATGGTGAGTGTAAGGTGAGCAGTATTCTCACAGTCTTCCGACCCTCTGCCTCAACAGGACTCCAATTACTGCAGGGATTCTTATCAGGCAAGGTGTGTATTTTCCTAAAATTCTATTCGTCACTCATTTAGAAGTTGTTCATGCCATCCTGCTTTTGGTTGGTGACAATGCAAGAATATTGTTTATGGATTGTCACAGCTTGGATTGCATTTTGCAACCACACACCAGTCGTAGTTGAGCATATGAATTGTGTGTTATATGTATTTTGTGGATGACTGACAAGGGTGTTGATTTGAGCTTAGATTGATGATGTTCCATGTCGCAACAAGCTGAACTATGAGTGCTGCGATGTCAGTTGAATTGCCAAGTGGTCCATGTGATAAGGCAAGTGGACAGTGAGTGCACAGAAAGGATGTGTGTCTGTCTACTGTGCAGATGCTCCAAAATCTGGAATCTCCACCATGCTCTTAGTTGCCACACATGGGAGGATGTGTTAATAGAAATATGCGTCCTGGCTGCAGATGTATAGTCAAGGGTTCATGTTGCATGGCTGAGCTTGTTTGAACAAGTGTGAAGGTGAGAGTGACTAGTATTTTAAGTATTGGTTTGAGTAGAGATACATACGTCATGGCGGCAGGAAAAATGTAGTGGTTGTCAGAGAGTATGAGTTATGAGTTGAGTGCATAGGCAGATCTTATGTAGGATACATGAGGTATCCACAGTCTCCCTATGTGAGTGTTTACAGATAGCATTATGTGATTCAGAGTATGCAACTGGTTGAATCCTGTGCAAGGTATGGGATGAATAGGTAGATGAGATAGGTGTTGAAGCACTTAGACAAGGTTTTATTCTGGCAGAAGGTGAGCTGTAGTCTGTGCGTCTACAGTGAGGGATGACAGTAACCAGGCATTTTCAAATGAGTGAGGATAGTTGTTGATGTGCAATAGTCAATGGTGGTATTGAGCATGTAAGTCATATGTGGATGTGACAGGGCCAAAGTGAGACAAGGTTCAACTTGACCTTTGTGACAAAGTGGATAAGTGTATGTGAAGGGCAAATGCCAGTTGTGCACTTTAGTGTACAGAAAGGTGAAACGTGTATTGTCATATAGTTGATGTATGTTGTTGTTGCATCTATGTATGCATGTGTTTCTGAAATGATAGTTTTGAAAGTTGAGCATGTACTTTGGGGTGGATGTGAGAGGGGTCATACCTGTACAAGTAGAGTCCATACAGGCCATGAGGTAATGTTGATTTGTACATATGTGTAAATTTTATGCATGTAAGTAGTCAAATACAGTTGCCAGAGTAAATATGAAGATGTGGAATGTGATGTCTGCAGCTTGTTGTCTGCCAATGGATTTTCATGACTGATTGTGTGAATGTCCACTTTGAGTACACTGTCATATGCAAGACCTATTGGCATCATTGGAAAAGTTGGCTCCACCTAGCCTTGCCTTATCTGAGTTGTGTGTTGGCATATGCGGCATTTCATCCTTTGTAGGTATTTGTACTCATTAATTGGTCATTATTGGCCTTGGAAAGTGCCCAGGGATGGATGTGGTGATTGCTGCATTTGCAATGTCATGAATCTGGAACATTGGATGGCAGCCCATTCCTTTGAGGGGTACATCCCCATCAATGTTCAAGTAATGAATGTGTGTTGTTGTTCTACCTGGGGTAAGACTACCCCAGGTACGCATGCCCACACTTGCCAGTACACTAAACACGCATGGTTATTGCTGGCATTTTGACTTTGAATGTCTGAGGTATGGTAACACCAAGGGAGATGGAGTCATTGTGATGATGTCTCTGGTTGTGCTGAGGAAAACACATTGCACTTTGAACAAACACACATTTGACACTGGAACCAGATACCCAGTTCCATGAGTGTTTGCATTCTCAAAACTTTTGTTACCTCTGATCTGGTTTAGCAAGGGTCGTCCTTGTGTGTGTCCATGAGGGCTCCCACTGTGCACATTAAATACTGACTTAGGGCCTGATGGTAATATGTGTTTTTTTAAAGTCTCCTTGATGTTTCCATACATATTTGGGCATTGTTTCAGTGCCAAAAGTGGACAAAGCAGACTTAATTCTGCACATGTCTTTCATCCTCACAAGATGTACCCATATTTCCTGGCTTCAGGATGACTATGTCACTTGTATTTTTGAGTCACAGATTGAGCCACCACCCCAGCATCCTCACCCGTGCTGGCAGCTTATCTTACACAATGAGCTAGGCACTAGACACACCAACACTGTTTGTGGATCCTACGTCCTGTAACTCATGCGTACTCCTACTACTATACAGGACACAATCTGCACATTCATAATGGGACTATTAATTTCTGGCATACATATCATTCTCAAAAAATGACCATAGACACATGCAGATTGGGATTTGTGTACAGCAGCACCAGTCCACACATGGGGACTGTATCCTACATTGTTGTTAGCTCATGCTTCTTTCAAAACCAATATGGATTTTGACTACAAATATTTCCCTGACAACCTTGACACCACCACTTCTGTGTTGTAGTTGGAGACACTGAAATCAGTTTTGAGTGTCTGTGGACTTGTGTGTTGTCTGGGCCGATATCCTCTGTGCTTTACTGTACACAGATGCATCACAATGTCATACGTTTGTGAGTACATTGGAGTTCTATTGTCCTGCGATGTTTATGTGTGTGTTTTGGTGGACTCATGCATTCACTTTGTGATACACACATATGTGTGGTTATTGCAATTCCTGGTCCAGCGTCATATGTGTGATTCCCCTAGTATTTAGTGTGCTAACTGTACCTGCCTGATGATAACATTCCCTCATTATACATACACGACATGCTATTGACCCATGTTTGGTTTGTAATCACAATGATTCTCAGGCCCTCAGAAAGTAATTGGCTCACAATCTGTGATCATCTCTTGAACCTGGCCTCTGTGCTTTTACCGGTCAAAGGTTTTGTTGTAAAATGCACACTGCTGCTGATCAAGGGTGTGGCATGTAGGTTAGACAGTCCAGTTGTGACTTGCCTCCCTGAAAGGCCCCTACATACAACGCAACCTCCCTGCACCTGCCATGACCTGAAAGTGATGCTCATGTGGTGGAGATGACACTACCTCTGTCAAGGCATGTAAGGCAGTGCACCATGGTGGTTATGCACCAAAGGCTGTCCCCAGGTTCTATTTACAGAAAAGCTGGTGATCAATGGAAATCGTGACATAATGTTGCAATGGCCTGGTGGGGACTGTGTAAGTGGGTAAGTCCATTGCTGTGGTATATGAAGGCCCATCAAACCATGGCCCACAGGTGACCCTGGTACACCTGCCCATTGACCAATGTGCAAATGCGATCATGGTGATTCCAAGGGTATGCTGAGCACTTTCTGATTGGATATCAACACCCATAGGGGTCTATGTGCTTCAGCCCCCCAGGCTAAGACAGCTTCCCCATACACACGTACAGTCCTTGAGCTGCTGTGTGTGGCTTGTTTGCATATCAGCCCCCCGTATTTCCTAGGTTTGTAAGAGACCATTTAGTGGATGATGAGTCTTGGTTTGTTTGATAACGGTCCCTGGAGCACTTGCATCTCCACTCTACCCATTCCTCAACATTGCCAGTTAATTTTGCTGCAACAGTGTGTGAATGCATTTCATTGAAAAATACCTATGTGATTGTTTATGTAGACATTCCTGCAGCATGTACTCCACCTGCAGGAATTTAGGGACTTTGTTTGAGCAGAAGTTACATTGTTCATGTACACATTGTTGGAGTTAATTTCCCCCCAAACCCCAGATATGAATCTACACGTATGGGGGTTTTCCCCAATCCCAGATATGCATCTACACATATGGGGGTATTTTCCCCCAAAGCCCAGATATGCATCTACACATATGGGGATATTTCCCCCCAAACCCAGATATGCATCTACACGTATGGGGTTTTTCCCCCAACCCCAGATATGCATCTACATGTATGGGGGTATTTTCCCCAACCCCAGGTATGCATCTACACATATGGGGTTTCCCCCCCAAACCCCAGATATGCATCTATACATATGGGGTATTTCCCACCCAACCCCAGATATGCATCTACACTTATGGGGATATTTCCCCCCAAACCCAGATATGCATCTACACGTATGGGGTTTTCGCCCCAACCTCAGATATGCATCTACACATATGGAGGTATTTTCCCCAACCCCAGATATGCATCTATATGTATGGGGGTATTTCCCCTCAACCCCAGATATGCATCTACACGTCTGGGGGTATTTCCCTCCAAACCCCAGATATGCATCTACACATATGGGGTATTTGCCACCCCCCATATTGACTCTACATTGATGTGGGTATTTGCCACCCCCCATATTGACTCTACATTGCTGTGGGTATTTGCCACCCCCCATATTGACTCTACATTGATGTGGGTATTTGCCACCCCCCCATATTGACTCTACATTGATGTGGGTATTTGCCCAACCCACATATTGACTCTATATTGCTGTGGGTATTTCCCACCATCCTTATTGACTCTACATTGGTGTGGGTATTTGCCCAACCCACATATTGACACTACATTGCTGTGGGTATTTGCCATCACCCATATTGACTCTATATTGGTGTGGGTATTTGCCACCACTGATATTGACTGTACATTGCTGTGGGTATTTGCCACCCCCATATTGACTCTACATTGGTGTGGGTATTTGCCCAACCCACATATTGACTCTACATTGCTGTGGGTATTTGCCACCATCCATATTGACTCTACATTGATGTGGGTATTTGCCCAACCCACATATTGACTCTACATTGCTGTGGGTATTTGCAACCCCCATATTGACTCTACATTGCTGTGGGTATTTGCCCAACCCACATTTGCCCCCAAACCCCCAATTTGACACTACAATGCAAGTAGTATTCACCCCCCCCCTCTTTTGGCTGTGTTTGCGACCCTGCTTTCTGTTGTATTGTCATTCACGTGGTATTTACGTTATTCTGTATGGATAGGTGTCGGACTTACCTTCAGCGACAAATGCGTCGGTTGCAGTTGTAGTATTGCTCAAAGAGGTAAAGTGTAGGGATGACATGCATGGTGGGATTCATGGCTGCACCGTCTCGTTCGCAGGAATCGTGTTATGGTGCAAATCGGAGCTGAAGTACTCCCCTTCCAGCTGCTCCGACATGTTGGTTGTGGTGACGGATTCGGCGCATAGGAAGTACGCATCGTACTGCGGCATTCGGAATCAGCTTTGGAAATGCCTCCCGATGACTCCATTCTGTGTTTCCAGAGGCTTTTCATTCTGACAATGAGGACGGAATCGGAGTGACCGTGTCGTTCGGTAAGTAAAGGGTTTTGGGCATCGTACTGCGTGGTTTGGTTTAACCAGCTCCTAGTATGAGTTGGTTGTACTGTCCGGCTCAGGACGCATCTGGGAGGGCCTTCCGCATGACATCGGACTCAGCCCCTTAGTCTTAATTAATTGGTCATCAAAAATATTCACACCCTATTCAATTTAAGATCGTCCACGCAACATTGTCGCTTAAGACCAGTATTCAAATTATCCTCTCTGATCGCCCCAATAACATCAATTTTGTTATTTCTACGATTGTATGAATGCAGATGCAGACACGTCAAGCTATTTAATTAGAAAGGAGATACTTACTCCGGTCAGGGCTTCCAAATCTTCAAACAAGCAATGACTTACAGCATTGATCCATGAATACCAGCTCCCCTCACTATCTGTTCTAGCATCGATAAACAGACCACTACACAAAATGCTAGTAAAGAAAACAATAAAGGCTGTACATTTCTCACTCAATTCTGCCCATTTTTCAAGCAATTAAAAACTCAAATTATTTGCAAGCTACATATACATCAAATAAACAATCTCATTTTGACCTAATTGTCGCTTCACAAGTAAAACAAGCATTTTTAAGGTTTAGACTTATATATGCTTTATTTCTCTAATTTGTCGGATCATGGAGCCAGCATAGTATGAAGTAAAAGTGCTGCAAGTTGTGGCATTCATGAGAAAAAACTATAGAACATATTCTCTCCCTTTTCCCTATTTTTATTGAGTCACACAAAAGATATCCAGGCCCATTATTCCCCGAAAATGGTGTCAGTACATCATCTCAAGCCACCTTTCCATGCTTCAAAAGTCTTACGCAAAAATCCTTAAGATGCACCATGTACTTCTTGACCACAGCAGATAAAAAATAACAGGGACATAAGAAATTACGGGGCATATTACCTAGGATTTGCGATAATTATCGCAAAACGCACTTAGCGCTGTTTTTTTTATCGCCAGCTATCGCTGGATTTCATCGCGGAGATGACGCATTATTATCAACGCTTATCTCCAAGGCGATAAAAAATCCAGCGATAGCGGCGAAACCCAGCAATAGCGCGAGAAATCCAGCGATAAAATCACTGCACTAATGAAAAGCTCGCTAAAAGGCAGGTGAGGACTTAAACTTACAATCCACCTCCCATTGACAAGAATGGTTAAGTCAAGTTTTTAGCAGGTGTTAAATTCCAGCGATAATCGTGGTTAGCGCAACTTTTTTTATCGCTTCGCGGGCATTGCTAATAGGGGGAAGTTGTGTTTGCGACTGTTTGCAGTTGCTTTTAGTTGGGAATGCCTACTTTGCATGTCATTAGCGATAATTATCGCTGACATGCAAAGCGGCAACAAAACGGCCGCTATCGCTATTAAGCTGTCGCTAACAGCTGTTAGCGACAGCTTGCTAATAGGGCGATAAAAATATCGCCGCTTTATCGGCAAAAAGTGCAGCTAAAGCGGCGATAACGCCCTTGCTAATATGCCCCTACATCCTGCTATTCAAGTCCACTTTCGCGTGTATTAAATATCCAGGGGCATATGTACAAGGAGTTAACGCCGCCGAGCGTCAATTTTCTGACGCTACAGCAGCTTTTTTTGTTATCGCCGTATTTCAAGTTGCCGCTAACCGCCGTTAGCTGCACTTTTCCTTTGTTAATGTACGATTTCCAGATAGTCAATTCTGTTAGCGGGACTTAACGAAAATGATATGCAAGGTGGGCGTTCCAGTGAAAAAATTACCGCTAAGCCCACTTCGCGATACTTACAATGAATCCTCTGTCCGGCGATAGTCCCAAAAAAATAGCGGCTGGTTTTTAAGACCAGAAAAAAGCTGGTCTAAAAAATGGAGCAAAAAAAATAGAATATAAGGGAGACAGAGCCAGATACACATTTGCACACCAAATGATACCATGGAGGTACTACTCCTTCAGCTTGGAGCCCCAAGAAGACCACAACTACCACTGCCACCACCACCAGGACCACCACAGAGGCAGCTCCAAAGAAGAGAGCGGGTCTACCGCCAATGCATCACCCTGATAGACCTCCGGCCAGAGGACGTGATAGCACACTACAGGCTCAAGAGGAACTCCATCTTAAGCATACTCACACAGATAGCACCAACGCTGCAGGCAAGATAATAGCGCGGCACAAACATCCCTCCGCAGACAAAGCTACTTGCAGTGCTGCACATGTTGGCCTCTGGTACCTTCCAACCAACCACTGCCAGAGTGGGTGGAGTCTCACATTCATCCTTCTCCAGGCTCCTATCCAAAGTTTTGGATGCCATCATCAGCTGACGCCACAGCATCTACACTTCCCCAACACTGCACAGGAACAACGGAAGAACAAACAAGGCTTCTATGACATTGTTAGTTTTTGGCATGTGTTGGGGGCCATTGACTGCACCCATGTCTGACTTGTACCTCCTGCGGACACTGCACACATATTCAGGAACAGGAAGCACACACACGCCATCAACGTTCAGGCAATTGTGGATGACCTTGGCCTGTTCATCAATGTTGTTGCCAAGTTCCCTGGGAGTGTGCATGACTCATATATATATCGCCAATCAGTCATAAACCAGTGGTTTGAGAATGGCACTTATGGAAATGGACTGCTTGAGGTAAGTACAAACTGAACACACCATACACCTCAAGTACACAAGCACGTGGCTTCTTAGTGGTGCTTGGCCCCTATCACCACCCCAATGTCACATTATGTGCGATTTGCAGGGTGATGTGTGCTTGGGAATATGCCCCTCAGATGGTCACATGGATAGTACGTGCTGTTCTGTTTGGGATTGTTGGAGGCCTTTGTTTGTGTGAGGATGTTTACAGACAGGACTGCGTATTTGGTCACTGACACTGTTGACTTTCACAAAATACTTGTTTCCATGCACATCAAGTTGTAATGGGCATCTCACACTAGGACTGTGATTACTGTAGAATACTATTATCTGTATGGCACATGTGTACACTTTGGAGTAGATGACGGCTTTTTGTCATAAGGAATGATGGTGACATATGGCAAGTTGACATGCATTGGTGCTAGATTGTTATTCTTGCTTGGTGTCATACTTATATTGTCATACTTCTTTACAGGGACATTACAGTTTCTGTGAGCATGGCACACAGACAAGACATGTAGATAATGTTTTGGAGACACATTCCTGATATGCATGGTCCATGCACTGTACTGTTGTAGGCATATCCCCCTGCTCATGGTATGACATCACATTATGCCAAAAGTATGCAGAATTTGTGCATTGTGGGATATGCACCTTTTAGACAGAAGGCTGCATGATCACTGTGTTGTGGCAATGCGTGTGTTTATGGTTTGCAGACTCACTACATGCTTTCTCACTTGGTGGACCCAGGACTGCATCTCGGGAACAAGCAAAGGGGCACATTGACTGGAGAGGTGGCAGAGTGTCACATTGGCCTCCTTGCCTCAACACCACACACATACAAATTGTCTACACAGGGCTGCATCTCTTTGACAACAATATGATGATGCAGCGTGAATGAGACCGATGATGGTCAGAAGTGAGTATGCCACCTTGTGGCAGCACACATGCATCATTGTGCACGGGTGTCTGAGTTGTGTGCAAGAATGTGTATGTGCAGTAAGCTCCCCCTTCATGCACATGTACAATCTTCGACTCAACTCAGACACCCGTGCACGATGGTGCATGTGTGCTGCCAACAGTGGTGGCATGTTCACTTCTGTCCATCATCGGTCTTGTTCATGCTGCATCATCATATTGTTGTTAAAGACATGCATCCCTGTGTAGACAATTTGTATGTGCGTGGTGTTGAGGCAAGAAGGCCAATGTGACACTCTGCCGCCTCTCCAGTCAATGTGCCCCTTTGCTTGTTCATGTTGCCCTTATTTTGTAGTCTGAAGTAAATATTTATTTTGCTATATTTTGGATTACTTTTCTGTGCAGATTTCCAAGTCTGTGACACCACCAATATGTGTCTTGCAATATATTCATTGACTATGGTGATATGTGGCTATACCCCCAGATACAATAGTATCTGGGACAAGATCTGCAGTCATTGTGGGTGTGCACTGAGTGAGATTTATTTGGGCATGAGTGACATTGGTCACACCCCCCGTCCCCTCAGTTCCTTGTTGCTACTCACCCTGTTGCTGATGTAGCTGGTCATGTTCAGCACTATCCTGTCCCTGGACTCCAACCACTGACTCCTCGCAGATGACTGCGGACACCTGTTCCTCCAGGGCATCCAGCTCCCCCTGTGGCGCTGGACTCCCACCTTTGGTCTGCAGTGCTGCCTGGCGATTGTTGGCCAGTTTCTGCTTGGTCTTGCGCTTAGTATCATGCCAGCGCTTCTTGCAGTCGGTCACTGTCCTCTTGACCTCTGCGACAGAATTCACCTTGGTTACGATGGACTGCCATAATGCATTTTTGGTTCCCAATGACACAGTGGAGCTGACAAAGAGCTGGTGTTGTTTGTCTGTCACCTCCGCAATCAGGCTATCATTTTCCTGCTGGCTGAACCTGGTTTTCCTCTTCTTCTTCCCCTGGGTCTCTGGCTGGTCCTCCCAGCTGTTTGTGGTGTTGGGGGTGTTGTTCTCTCCTGCATTACTGGGTCCAGCTTCCTCCATGGTTCTTCAGGTATGTTTTTTTTTTTCTGGTGGTGGTTTGTGTACTTCGCGGGTGTTTTGTAGTTGATTTTCCCACGTAACGTGAAAAAAGTGGCGTCATGCTGATTAGCGTGCAGTTTCTGGCCACTGACTGGCCTGCCGCCACTTTTAACGTTGGCGACCTCCAATAAACCCCACACAGCTGGATTGCTGAGAGTGGTCCGAGGCCACGCCCCCTTTTTACACCACTCTGTAAACGCGCCTCCTGGCGCACTGCTGCTCGGGGGATGAAGTCCACTTGTGTCCTGAGGTCCTCAGGACACAAGAGGACCTCATCGCCCCACCAGCAATGCGCCAAGAGGCGCGTTTGCAGAGTGGTGTAAAAAGGGGCATGGCCTCGGACCACCTCTCATCAATCCCACTGTGTGGGGCTTACTGGAGGTACCTGGTGGGCTAGTTGGCCCCCAGGGACCCTCAGGAGGAAAGGGGACTTAATCCCTCAACTTAGAACGCGCCAGGGGGCGCGTTTACAGAGTCATGCAGGGAGAGGGCGGGGCCTCCATCCACTAGTTGGGAACCATAATGGAAGTTTTCAGCCATCTGCTGCGTGTTGGTCTCAAAGGAGAAATAGAAGGAAAAAATGCAGTTTTGGACAAGGAGTGGATTTTGTGAGGAAAGAAAAAAAACATACTTTCTCTTCTATACCTCTGCAGGTGGTGTTAGCGTTTTTTCTGAGTGTAATATCCAGTTGGATGTATCTATTTAGAAACTGCTTTAAATAATATAAAACTTACTTTGGAAAAAAGAGTGTACTTCGAAACTTCTTTTTACAGCGAATCAAAAAACAATATGTATTGTAAAGCCTCTCCTAAATATACCTTCTGCAAAACATAGAATCTTGTGGTGCTGAAAAATGTATTTGTCAGTGGGGCTGTGGAATAAAAGACACCGCATTGTGGTTCCCCAATGTAAAAGGTACCTTTTTGTGGTACTCCGCTGTAGAATGGATTGCGCCGTGGCACTCGGGTGGAAGATATACCGCAGTGCGGCATCCCTGTAATTCTAGTCTAGAATGTACCACTTTAGGTAATCCAGGGTGGAATTCTGGAGGTATCCCTTGGACTGCGCAGTGACTCACCTGTGGCACGGATTGCAGTAAGAAGTACTGGCTGTTTCGCTGGACATGACTTCGAGCAATGTGCACCCACTGCAGCATTTTTCATCAACTTTGGCACTGCATGTATATCGTAACACATCACATTAAAACTGTGCACTGGATGCAGTGTGGCGCACTGACTGCGGCTCTGCGTCTAGACCAGCACAGTCTGGCTTTAACACTGCACTCCGACTGTAATAATGTGCACTGACTGTGGCATTCGTTACTGGCCGGACCACTGTAGAACGATTGTAGCACTGCACGCTCAATGTCACACTGCACATAGACCAGCAATGTCTGCTGACTTTGACAGGGCAGACTGACTGTAGTGAAGCTTACTGGCAGCACAACTGCACACTGCATTTGGCGTGCACCAGCTTTAGCACTGTATGTTGGTTGTAGCACTGCACTCTGTACTGCAGTTAAACTATTTGTGGAACTAAACTGTAACTGGGACACTGCATCTTGCCTGTTGCACTGCAAGTTGCCAGCGCTATAGTGCATCAATGCACACTGCCTGCAACACAGTTTGCAGTTTGTGACACTGTTCACTGACTGTGGCACTGTTAACTGAATGTAATATTTGCCAATGATTGCGGCACTGCACGTTGGCGTAGCAAGAGTCCATTCCATAGCATTGCAGATTGACTGGAGTCTTGTGCCTAACGGTGCAGACTGACTACCACTGCACACTTCCAGTAGCACTGCACTCTTTCTAGATCACATTCGCTAGAAGTTCACACTGTCTGTGTGGTTGCACACCGAATGCATCTTACCTTTTAGCGATTTGTGTAAGGCTGCATTTCCATTACTAACCGTAACACTGTGTGATGCATGCAATAGTGCACAGTGAAAGGAACACTCTCTGTGGTGTTACCAGTGCTCCCGTTGTAATACTGCACATAGAGTATAACACTGCATGTGGCAATTAGCGCTGCACAGAGACGTTAGTATTGTGCATTGTTGTTTGTACACCGATGCCCAAAGTTTAGCAGTGTGCACCGATTGTAGCATTGCACAGTGACTTAAGCAGTAGCACTGCACATCAATCGTAACACTGCAAAATGGCAATTGCACTATTGAGTCAATGCAGCAGTGCACATTGACCGCAGCATTGGACAATTACTTTAGCACTGCACATTCAATCAATCAATCACAGAATTTGTAGAGCGCACTACTTACCCGCGAGGGTCTCAAGGCGCTGGGGAGAAAAAAAGGGGGGGTGCTGCTACTGGTCGAACAGCCAGGTCTTGAGTAGCCTCCTGAAGGTCAGCAGGTCTTGGGTCTGTCGTAGGCTTAGTGGAAGGGTGTTCCAGGTCTTGGCGGCGAGGTGTGAGAAGGATCTGCCGCCAGTCGTTGTTCTTCGAATGCGAGGGACGGTGGCGAGGGAGAGGTCGGCGGAGCGGAGCTGGCAGTTGGGGACGTAGAAGAAGAGTCGTCTGTTGAGGTAGGCTGGGCCAGTCTTGATGAGTGCCTTGTGTGCGTGGATGAGGAGTTTGAAGGAGATTCTCCTGTCGATGGGGAGTCAGTGCAGGTTCCTCAGGTGGGGGGTGATGTGGCTGTGGCGTGGTACGTCGAGGATCAGGCGTGAGGAGGCGTTTTGTATGCGTTGCAGTCGCTTGATGAGTTTGGCCGGGGCTCCCGCGTAGAGGGCGTTCCCATAGTCAAGTCTGCTACTGACGAGGGCCTGGGTGACTGTTCTTCTTGTATCTGTCGGGATCCACCTGTAGATCTTGCGAAGCATGCGGAGGGTGTTGAAGCAGGAGGAGGAGACTGCGTTGACTTGCTTGGCCATGGAGAGCATTGAGTCGAGGATGACTCCCAGGTTGCGTGCGTGGTCGGTGGGTGTCGGGGCTGCTCCCAGCGTCGTTGGACACCAGGAGTCATCCCAGGCTGAGGGGTTGGAGCCGAGGATGAGGACCTCTGTCTTGTCCGTGTTCAGCTTTAGTCGGCTGATCTTCATCCAATCGGCGACGGCCTTCATTCCTTCATGGAGATTGGATTTGGCGGCGAGGAGGTCCTTGGTGAGGGAGAGGATCAGTTCAGTGTCGTCGGCGTAGGAGATAATGTTGAGGTCGTGCTGTCTGGCGATGCGTGCGAGCGGGGCCATGTAGATGTTGAACAGTGTTGGGCTGAGGGAAGATCCCTGGGGGACGCCGCAGATGATCTCGGAGGCTTCGGATCGGAAAGGTGGGAGGCAGACTCTCTGGGTTCTGCCATCGAGGAAGGAGGTGGTCCATTCCAGGGCCTTGTCTCGGATCCCTGCGTCGTGGAGGCGTGCGCGTAGAGTGCGGTGGCAGACAGTGTCGAAGGCGGCGGAGAGGTCCAGCAGGATGAGGGCTGCGGTCTCACCGTTGTCCAGCAGGGTCCTGATGTCGTCGGTGGCGGCGATGAGGGCAGTCTCAGTGCTGTGGTTGCTGCGGAACCCTGATTGGGATGGGTCCACGATGCTGTTTTCTTCGAGGTATCGGGTTAGCTGTTTGTTGACGATCTTCTCGATGACCTTGACTGGGAACGGAAGCAGGGAGATGGGCCGGAAGTTCTTGAGGTCTCTCGGGTCCGCCTTGGGTTTTTGAGTAGGGCGTTGATCTCTGCGTGTTTCCAGCTCTCTGGGAAGGTCGCGGTCTCGAAGGAGAGATTGATAACGTTGCACAGGTGGGGTGCGATGGAGCTGCTGGCTTTGTTGAAGATGTGGTGCGGGAAAGGGTCTGACGGGGAGCCGGAGTGTATTGTGCTCATGGTCTTGATGGTGTCATCGATGTTCACGCTGGCCCAGGCTGGCAAGGGGTCATGGTCGATGGTGTGCGGCGGGTCTGGTGTATCTATGTTAGTAGGGGCTGTCTGGGTGTTGAAGCTGTCGTGGATGTCGGCGATCTTGCGGTGGAAGAAGGTGGCGAGGGAATCGCACAGGGCTTGCGACGGCGGGATGTCGTTGGTGTTGGAGCTGGGGTTGGAGAGTTCCTTCACGATGTTGAAGAGCTCCTTGCTGTTGTGTGCGTTGTTGTCGAGGCGGTCTTTGAAGGAGATTCTCTTGGCGGACCTGATGAGGTGGTGGTGGTTACGGATGGCGTCTTTGTGGGCTGCGTGGCTGTCCGGTGTCTTATCACTGTGCCATTTCTTCTCTAGTTTCCGGCAGGTACGCTTGGAAGCTAGGAGTTCCGGGTGAACCAGCTGGCTCTTTTGGTGGTGTCGCTGTAGGTGAGTTTTTTCAGCGGGGCGAGGGTGTTGGCACAGTCGTCTATCCATCGTCTGAGGTTGCAGGCAGCGTCGTCGGTGTTGGATGGGTCGGAGGGAGGGCTGAGAGCGAGGTTTGCCCGTAGTTGGTCTTCGGTGACTTTGCTCCAGCAGCGGCGTGGGATCTGTTGGGTGCGGTGGTGTGTGGTGGGTTTCTGGAAGGTGAAGTGGATGCAGCGGTGGTCGGTCCAGAGGAGTTCCGTGGTGTGGCTGAAGGAGACGTGGGAGCTTGAGGAGAAGACGGGGTCGAGCGTGTGGCCGGCGGAATGAGTCGGTGTTGTGACGAGCTGTCTCAGTCCGAGGTTGGCGAGGTTGTCGATCAGGGTGGTGGAGTTGCTGTCGTTGTTGTTCTCCAGGTGAAAGTTCAGGTCTCCGAGGAGGATGTAGTCGGTAGAGGTCAGGGCGTGCGTGCTGATGAAGTCGGCGATGGAGTCGCTGAACTGGGGTCGGGCCCAGGGGGTCTGTAGACAAGGGTGCCTCTAGGGTGGTGTTGGGGTCCGTGTGGATCTGGAAGTGCATGTGTTCGGCGGTGCAGAGAAAGTCGTCGGTGCTGGTCGAGACCCATTGACTGTTACACTGCAAAGTGTCTGTTGCACTGTTGAGTGATTGCAGATTTGCACAATGACTTTAGCACTGCACATTGACTGTTACACTGCAAACTATCTGTTGCCCTTTTTTCAGCGACTGCAGCTTTGCACAATGAATTGAGG
Source organism: Calotriton arnoldi (assembly GCA_963921515.1). Taxonomy (NCBI): domain Eukaryota; kingdom Metazoa; phylum Chordata; class Amphibia; order Caudata; family Salamandridae; genus Calotriton; species Calotriton arnoldi. Next base: position 146,025 of record CAWUFW010020122.1, read on the forward strand.
ACTGCACAACGACTGTAATTCTACACAGATAGTGAAGCACTGCAGACTGTAGCATTGCACACGACCTCTACTGCCTTGCAGAAGTGTCGAGAAAGCCCAGCGCCCTCCAGGCCCGCTGCAGCGCCCTCAGTAGTCACGTTCTGAGCCCGGGCCTTGTGCACAGAACAGGATTGAAAGCAACGTTTGGATGAAGCCAAATGTCTGAAGCTTTTTCACAAAGCATTTCTGGCTGCAGAGCTGAAAACCTGAACCTAATTTCTGGGTAATTAGAAACAGTGCATTAGAGACAATGAAGAGCAGAGCTGGGCCCGTTCGCTGTGTCCTGGAGAATTTAAGGAACTATACCCTGCAGGCTGCAGAGAGCTCCGGGTCTCAGTGTAGAGCGCTGCGAGCCTCGGGGAGTGTGCAGCAACGCCATGGGGGAAAGTGAAGGTACCGGGAGAGAGCACAGAAAGGCCAGGGGGAGGGTCCGGTGTAGATCGTCTCGGGTCCCTGGGAGTGCGCTTGCAAGACCATGGGGTAGAGTGAAGGTCCCAGGAGAGATGCAGAAGGGCTGGGGGGGGGCTGGGTTGGTGTCAACACCGCGAGCCCCGGGAAGTATGCAGCCATGCCATGGGGAGAGTGAAGGTCCCAGGAGAGAGTGCAGAAGGGCCGGGGGGAGAGTGAAGGTCCTGTCTAGTGCGCCATGAGGCCCAGGAATGTGAAGTGGGGAGGGTGAAGCAGGGCACAACTGAGAGTGAGAAAGGGGCACATGGGAAGAGCATGGACCATGGAGGAGAGTAGTGGGACTAATATAGGAGTAGAGGCGCCTAGAGAAGAGAGTTCAGAAGGGGCCGGAGAGTAGTGAGAGGTCCTAGGAGAGTGCTGCAGGACCCCGGGAAGAATAAAGAAGGCCCAGGGGTTGAGGAAGGGTCAGTGAGAGACTCCAACAGAGTTGCAGATAGAACAGCAATGGGCATTAGGAAACGCTATGAAGTGCAATAATTGGGTGGGGAGATGAAATGATTTGTATTCCTTGTTTTTATCTCAAATTGGTTCAAATTTTATGGCCATTATTACATCTATGTATAAGTATGATTTTAGCTTATAATGGAACTTTTATCTTTTTAATATTTTTTTAGAAAAAATGTGTTTTAAATTTGTATTGCTTGTTTGTCGAAACTTTTGTGGCTGTGTGCCGAATAAAGTTAATTTGACTGACTGAGTTGCAGATAGAGTTCAGGGGAGAGAGACGCCTTTAAAGTTTTTTTTGTCGAATTTTCAATGCGTTCAAAGACAGGGCTCAAATGTCAGGGTATATCTTCTGTCAAATTGTTGCTTATACTTTTAAAATCGAGATTGGTGTTCACTCTTCTTTCTATGACTGCATAGTGGGAGAATTTTGTGAACTGATATGGGGCAATCTTGCTGAGGTATAGGGAGGGTGAAAGGAAAGGCTGCAGGGTGGTATTTGTTTCTAGCACACACCAAAATGTAAATACCTGTCAATAAACTGTACAAATATTTCAAAATGTATTTGCAGCAAGGAAAGCACAAGTAAGGCACATTTGTGTTTCTGAACTGTGATGGGAACAAAGGGGCATATTAGCAAGGGCAATTACGCCGCTTTAGCGGCACGTTCTGCCGCTAAAGCGGCGTTATTTCTATCGCCCAATGAACAAGCTGTCGCTAACAGCTGTTAGCGACAGTTTACTGCCAATAGCGCCCGTTTCTTACCGCTTTGCATGTCAGTGATAAACATCACTAATGACATGCAAAGTGGGCGTTCCCAACATCAAAGCGACTGAAAGCAGTCGCTAACCCACATTCCCCTATTACCAAGTCACCTGCGGAGCGAAACAATAACTCGCGCTAACCGCGAATATCGCCTGAAAGTTACACCTGCTAAAATCCCTACTTAGGCATGCATATAATGGGAGGTGGATTATGGGGTTACGGCCACATGGCCGTATCAGCAAGCATTTCGCCATAGTGCCAGGATGTTCGCTGGTTTTTCAGCGATGTCTGGCCGTTTTTCACGCTATTGCTGGAATATTTATCACCATAGCGCTATTCGTTGCTAATACAGCGTTAGCGTGGCGAAATATTCCAGCGATAGCCGGCGATAAAACTATTCGCGCTAAGCGCGCTCTGCGATATTTATCGCAGTTTGTTGCTAATATGGCCCAACGTTTTTATTGGCTCAAGGCACCTTACTTGGTGATGGACAAATGATGAATATTCACTGAAACCTGGTTTTCACATGTGTGCGCTATACAATTTTACCAGTAGAACTGGATGTCTGCAAATTTACTAGCCACTTCTATGGAAAATGTGTGTTCTGTAAATAACAGTGTGCTACTACACCAAGTTTTACTGGTAAAATTGTATAGCGCACACATGTGAAAACCAGGTTTCAGTGAATATTCATCATTTGTCCATCACCAAGTAAGGTGCCTTGAGCCAATAAAAACTTTGGGCCATATAACTTTGGGGACCGCCACCCCCCAGGGCCAGCTCCTGCAGTGTCCTGGGGTGCCTACCCCCGGGACACTGTAGTTTGCTATGACAGGCGGCTCCCGTCCTGTCATAGCAAACTGCTTTGATTTTTGGAACAGAGAGCAGGAAACCTGCTCTCTCTTCCAAAAACCAAAGCACATTGCTTTTCCACACGGGGAGCTGCATGTTAGCAGCTCCCCATGTGGAAAAGCAATGCCGGATCCTGCAGGAGGCGGGGAGCCGGCATGGTCCGTGGGGGAGTTGGGGTCCCCCCACGGACCCCAAAGGATAGGGCCAGCCCCGGGGGATGGGGTCCCCAGGGCAAGTAGTGGCCCAGGAGGGGGGCCACGCGGCCCCCCCTCCACAAATTAGGGGAACATTTTTTTTTTTAAAAAGGCCGGCCCCGGGGGATGGGGTCCCCGGGGCCTAAGGAGGCCTGAGGAGGGGGGCAACGCAGCCCCCCTCCATGAAAATAACATTTAAAAAAAAGGTGTCAATGACCCGGGGGATGGGGTCCCCGGGCCAAAATTGGCCATGGGAGGGGGGCACACACGGTCCCCTTCCCGTTACTTTAAAAAAAATTAAAAAGAAGGGGGTCAGGCCCTGGGGGATGGGGTCCCCAGGGCCAAAAATAATTAAAAAGAAGGGGGGCCACACAGCCCCCTTTAAAAAAAAAAAAAAAAAAATCTGGCATCGTGCCGGAGGCCACGCCCTCCTTGGCAGCACTCTGCAAACGCGCCCTGGCGTGTTTGCAAAGGGGAACGAATTCCCCTTGAATACTGGGGTCCCTGGGGCCAACTAGCCCACCAGGAACCTCCAGTATGCGCCAGGGGCTGTGTTGCAGAGAGGTGTTCTGAGGCCACGCCCTCTTTACACCTCTCTGCAACGCAGCTCTGTGGCGCTTAATGGAGGTAGCTGGTGGGCTAGTTGAACCCCAGGGACCCTCAGGATTCAAGGGAGTTAATCCCCCGACTTAAAATGCGCCACGGGGCGCGTTTGCACAGTGGTGAAGGGAGGGGGCGGGGCTTGAGGTGACATGTGTGCAAACAGGCCCCGTGGCGCGTTTTAAGATGGGGAATTAAATCCTCTTCATTCCTGAGTGTCCCTGGGGGCCAACTAGCCCACCAAGGTACGTCCAGAAAGCACCACAGAGCTGCATTGCAGAGAGGTGGAAAAAGGGGCGTGGCCTCAGAACACCTCTCTGCAACGCAGCCCCCTGGTGCATATTGGAGGTTCCTGGTGGGCTAGTTGGGCCCCAGGGACCCTCGGGATTGAGGAGGATTTAATTCTCCAACTTAAAACGCTCCACAGGGCGTGTTTGCAGACATGTCACCTCAGGCCCCACCCCCTTCCTTCACCATTGTACAAATATTCCTCTAAAATCAGCCGAACTATGAATTCTGATTTACTCACCTGTTATCAGGAGAGACCTCAGTGCTGCATCTTTAAGCCCAGTACCGATCCTGAAAAGTAATTCTAACCGTACTTACCAGTAACTTGAATTTCCTTCCATAGGCTAACATTGACTGGTTTCACTTGGAAATTCTTCTAAGTGTGGAGTTTTGGAACTTTATAATATTCCTCTAAAATCAGCTGAACTACGAATTCCGATTTACTCACCTGTTATCAGGAGAGACCTCAGTGATGCATCCTTGAGCCCAGTACTGATCCTGAAAAGTAATTTTAACCATACTTACCAGTAACTTGAATTTACTTCCATATGATATCATTGCCTGCTTTTTGCTGAAAAGGTTTCTAAGTGTCGATTTTTGAAACATACAAATATTCCTCTAAAATCAGCAGAACTACGAATTCCGATTTACTCACCTGTTATCAGGAGAGACCTCAGTGCTGCATCTTTGAGCCCAGTACTGATCCTGAAAAGTAATTCTAACCGTACTTACCAGTAACTTGAATTTACTTCCATATGATATCATTGCCTGCTTTTTGCTGAAAAGGTTTCTAAGTGTCGATTTTTGAAACATACAAATATTCCTCTAAAATCAGCAGAACTACGAATTCCGATTTACTCACCTGTTATCAGGAGAGACCTCAGTGCTGCATCTTTGAGCCCAGTACTGATCCTGAAAAGTAATTCTAACCGTACTTACCAGTAACTTGAATTTCCTTCCATAGGCTAACATTGACTGGTTTCACTTGGAAATTCTTCTAAGTGTGGAGTTTTGGAACTTTATAATATTCCTCTGAAATCAGCTGAACTACGAATTCCAATTTACTCACCTGTTATCAGGAGAGACCTCAGTGCTGCATCTTTGAGCCCAGTACAGATCCTGAAAAGTAATTCTAACCGTACTTACCAGTAACTTGAATTTCCTTCCATAGGCTAACATTGACTGGTTTCACTTGGAAATTCTTCTAAGTGTGGAGTTTTGGAACTTTATAATATTCCTCTAAAATCAGCCGAACTACGAATTCCGATTTACTCACCTGTTATCAGGAGAGAACCCAGTGCTGCATCTTTTAGCCCAGCACTGACCCTGAAAAGTTATTCTAACCATACTTACCAGTAACTTGTATTTCCTTCCGTAGGAATCCATTGTATGGTTTTCAGCAGAAAAGTTTCAAAGTGTCGATTTTCACAAACTACAAATATTCCTTAAAAATTGCCTGTATGACTTAAACGCATTCTTTCAACTGTTTACAGGAGATGCACCAGTGCTGGATCCAGGATCCACCACTGAGTAAGAAAAAGTAACGATAACACTACTTACCTGCTAAGTGAATTTCCTCCCATAGGATAACATTGGTGATTCAATGTGAAAAAGTTTCTAAGTGTCAACTTTTAAAATACAATAATATTCCTTAAAAATCACTACTGTAACCAAAACGCTTTTACTCAACTGTTTACAGGAGATGTCCCAGGACTGAATCTAGGATCCAGTCCTGTGGTTAGAAAAGTAATCCATAAAGTAACTAATTGCATTTAACTAGAAATTCACATTGAGCTCAATGTTGCATTGTGTTTGAAATTGTGTTGCCCATTGCAACAACTGTAACTACTGTACTTAAAAGTCTATTGCCTATTTGCAAAGTATTTAAACTAAAGTAATTCATTCTGAGAAAGTATATTTTGTAATGTAATGTATAATGTAATTACAATGTAATTTAAAAATAAAATATCTAAAAATAAATAGTTTAAAAAATGTAGTAAATCAGTATCAAAAAAATAAATATAACAATTAATACATTTAAAAATTGTCATTTACAAAACCTTTGAAATTCACTGAAAAAAAACATAGGTTTCAGATATGTTATAGTTAGGAATTAGCATTTAAAAAACCTTTGAAATTCACTGAAAAAACCATAGGTTTTAGGGACAGTTATAGTTAGAAATTAGCATTTAAAAACCTTTGAAATTCACTGAAAAAACCAAAGGTTTCAGACACGTTATAGTTAGAAATTAGCATTTAAAAACCTTTGAAATTCACTGAAAAAACCATAGGTTTTAGGGAAAGTTATAGTTAGTTGGACATTGCACTCGTACAAAACCCGTGAAATTCCCCCGTTATAGTTAGTTCAGCTAACTATAACTCGCGCCCCCGCAATGCACTGCTGATGACGTCACATATTACATCACTCATGACATGGTCAGTGACATCACTGATGACATCAGAAAGCGACCTTATTTTAAATGGTGTAAATCCGTTCAGTAGTTCCTGAGAAATTAAAAAAGAAAACTTTCGATATCTGAGCACCGAGGAGGAGTCGCGACTCCTCCTGAGCACGCGCTTCATTCTAATTGGCTGCCAACACTCCAAACCAGGAAGTGTTGGCAGCCATCTTGTGACTCGGCAACCGAGTCACAAAAAAACAGTAAAACAAAGATGAAAAACAAGAAAAGGGGGCAGGGTAGAAACACCCTGACCCCCTAGGCCTACCCAGGGGGTCCCACAAGGACACCCAGGCTCAAAAAAAATGTTGTTTTTTAAAAAAACAACGGAATTCGCGCTGGGTGTGCGAATCCGGACAGAAAAAAAACAAAAAACGAAGCGCGGCCTTCCACGCTTTGTTTTTGAAAGCCCCCGGGTGGGCCAGGTCCCGGGGGCAATGCCATATTGATTTGTGGGGGCCCGTGGGGGCCACGGCAGCCCTGGGGATCCCCACCTCCCCGGGGCTTTATAATTTATTCACAGGGGCACGCGGCCCCCCAGCCCCGGGGCCCACCACCTCCCCGGGGCTTCATTCAAATAAGGACAGGGGGGCTTGTGGGCCCCCCAAACCCCGGGGACCGCCACCTCCCGAGGCTTCATTCAAATAAGGGTGGGGGCCTTGCAGGCCCCCCAAGCCCCGGGGACCACCACCTCCCTGGGGCTTCATTCAAATAAGGGCAGGGGTGCCTCCCGGGCCTCCCCAAGCCCTGGGGACCGCCACCTCCCCAGGGCTGTAAAAAATAATTGTGTGGGGGGCTAGAGCCCCCCCACACTTCCCCGGGGACCACCACCTCCCCGGGGCACTCTGTATGTAAATACAGGAGTCCGTTATGGACCCCAGGGCCCCGGGGACCACCACCTCCATGGGGCTTTGCAAATGTTGGGAGGGGGACGCGCGACACCCCTCCTGGAGCCCTTGATGGCCCTGGGGACAGCCACACCCCAGGGCCGGCTCCTGCAATTTCCTGGGGTGCCCACCCCCGGGATATTGCTGTTTGCTATGGCAGGGCGGGAGCATGGCTCCCACCCTGTTATAGCAAACTCTGCTTTGGTTTTTGGAAGCGAGAGCAGGAAAACCTGCTCTCACTTCCAAAAACCAAAGCAGGATTGCTTTTGCACAAGGGGAGCTGCATGTTAGCAGCTCCCCTTGTGCAAAAGCAATGCCGGGTCCCGCAGGAGGCGGGGAGCCGGCGGGACTGTGGGGGCATTGGGGCTCCCCCCACGGTCCTCAGTGGAGAGGCCAGGCCCAGGGGGATGGGGTCCCCGGGGCCAAAAGTAGCCCAGGAGGGGGGCGGCCCCCCTTGTAAAAAAAAACACAGGCTGGCCAGGCCCCAGGGGATGGGGTCCCCGGGGCCAGAAGTGGCCAAGGGAAGGGGGGCCACGCGGCCCTCCTCCCGTACAATTTTTTTTTTTTAAATGAGGCAATGCCCCGGGGGATGGGTTCCCCGGGGCAATTATAGGCCTCAGGAGGGGGGCCACGTTGCCTCCCTCCAAAAAAAAGTATAAAAAATGCTGGCCAGGCCCCGGGGTATGGGGTCCCCGGGGCCAATAGCGGCCCAGGGAAGGGAGACCACGCTGCCCCCTTCCCGTTTTTTTTTTTTTTTTTTAAATGCTCAGGCCCTGGGGGATGGGGTCCCCAGGGCCCAAAAATTAGTAAAAGAAGGGGGGCCACCAGCCCCCCTTCTACAAATATTTAAAACATAGAAAAGCCGGCATCTCGCCAGAGGCCCCGTCCCCTCCCTGCACCACTCTGCAAATGCGCCCCCTGGCCCGTTCTAAGTTGGGAAATTAAGTCCCCTTGAATACTGAGGGTCCCTGGGGGGCAACTAGCCCACCAGGTACCTCCATTAAGTGACACAGAGCTGGATTGCAGAGAAGTGGTCCGAGGCCATGCCCCTTTTTACACCACTCTGCAAACGCGCCTTGTGGTGCACTGCTGGTGGGGCGATGAGGTCCTCTTGTGTCCTGAGGACCTCAAGAGCGTTTGTGTTTGCAGAGTGGTCGAGAAAGGGGGCATGGCCTGTGTCCACCTCTCAGCAATCCCACTGTGTGGGGCTTACTGGAGGTAAGAGGTAGGCTAGTTGGCCCCTAAAGGAGCCCCAGCAGCGAAAGGGACTTCAATCCCCATCCAAGAGCATGCCAGGGAGCGTGTTTTGCAGAGTGGTGGGCAAAGGGGGTGTGGCCTGTTATGAAAACTTAGCAATCCTGCTGTGTGGTACTTACTGGAGGTAATAGGAGGAGTAGTTGGCCCCCAAGGATGTCCTTGGGGGCCAAGTACCCTCTTGTTACCTCCAGTAAGTCCCACACAGTAGGATTGCTAAGACATCTTTGGAGGCCATGCTCCCTTTCTCTACCACTCTGCAAACGTGCCTCCTGGCAGACTACGGGATGGGGGATGAAGTCCACTTTACTCCTGAGGGACTTTGGGGGCCAAGAAGCCCTCCTGGTACCTCCTGTAAGTCCTACGCAGTAGAATTCTTCAGCGCTGGTTGGAGGCCCAGCACCCTTTCTCCACCACTCTGCAAACGCGTCTACTAGTTAAAGAAGTGTTTGCAATGCAATAGGTTTTGCATTTGCGAGAGTTAGAGCTATTGGCATTGTAAATGTTTTTTACTAATGTTTTTTAGAGTGAAGTGGATGTACGTTGTGTGTAGTGGAATTATGTGGTAGGTTGTGCAGTGAAATTATGTGGATAGAAAGTATGTGGTATTTAGTGTGTAGGAATTATGTAGAGTGGGATTATGTGTTATGGAGAGTAATTATGTGGTATGCTAGTCTTTTTTGTGGAGTGGTAACCTCAGGTTTAGTCTTCCTCATTTCCATAGAAGCTCAACTATGAACTCAGTGAGACAAAAAAAGAAGGAATCACTGAGGAGCACTTCTGGACCTAGTTAGAGGTATGAGCAGGGCCACTGGAATTATGCAACTGTTTGGCTGCACCGACTTTTGCACAATTATGCATTTTCCGCATTAGCCACATAATCCATTATCTGCTCCCTAATCTGCAGATTTGAACAAAAAAAGCGTTGTTTCTAGCTCAAACGTTATAAAAAATGCAGCGACAAATGTTACAGCGTGGTGGAAGGCCCTTTGCAAACCTAGAACTTATTGCTAAATGTGGGTGTTAAATGGGTACTAATGGTGTGCAAGCCACTCTTACTTCCTTCTGCGCCTCTCTTGCCTTTTCCTGCATTTCTATTGCTTCTTTCTGCACATTTCTTTCTTTTTCTGCACTTCTCTTGCCTCTTTCTGCAAATCTCTTCTTTCTGTATCTCTCTTGACTCTTTCTGCACCTCTGTTGCCTCTTTCTGCACCTCACTTGCTTCTTTCTGTACCCCTCTTGCCTCTTTCTGTACCCTTCTTCCCTCTTTCTGCACCCTTCTTGTCTCTTTCAGCACCTCTGTTGCTTCTTTCTGCACTTCTCTTCCTTCTTTCTGCATCCCTCTTGCCTCTTTCTGTACCCCTCTTGCCTCTTTGTGCACCTCTCCTACCTCTTTCTGCACCCGTCTTGCCTCTTTCTGCACCTCTGACGGTTCTTTCTGCACTGCTCTTGCTTCTTTCTGCACCTCTTTTGCAAATTTCTGTATCCCTCTTGCCTCTTTCTGCACCCCTGTTCCCTCTTTCTGCACCTTTCCTGCCTGTTTCTGTACCTCTCTTGCCTCATTCTGCACCTCTGTTGCTTCTTTCAGCAATTCTCTTGCTTGTTTCTGCACCTCTCTTGCGTCTTTCTGCATCTCTGTTTCCTCTTTCTGCACCTCGCTTGCTTGTTTCTGCACCCCTCTTGCCTCTTTTCTCTTTCTGCACCTCTCTTGCCTTTTTCTGCAGTTCTCTTGCCTCTTTATGCACCTCTTTTGCTTCTTTCTGCACATCTCTTGCCTCTTTCTTCACCCCTCTCCCCTCTTTCTGCCCTCTCTTGCCTCTTTTTGCATCCCTGTTCCCTCTTTCTGCACCTTTCCTGCCTGTTTCTGCACCTCTCTTGCCTCTTTATGTACCTCGGTTGCTTCTTTCTGCACTTCTCATGACTCTTTCTGCACCCTTCGTGCCTCTTTCAGCACCTCTGTTGCTTCTTTCTGCACTTCTCTTCCTTCTTTCTGCACCCCTCCTGCCTCTTTCTGTACCACTCTTGCCTCTTTGTGCACCTCTCCTACCTATTTCTGCACCCCTCTTGCCTCTTTTTGCACCTCTGTTTGTTCTTTCTGCACTGCTCTTGCTTCTTTCTGTACCTCTTTTGCAAATTTCTGCATCCCTCATGCCACTTTCTGCACCACTCTTCCCTATTTCTCCACCTCTCTTGCTTCTTTCTGCACTTCTCTTGCTTCTTTCTGCACTGCTCTTGCTTCTTTCTGTACCTTTCTTGCCTGTTTGTGCACCTCTCTTGCCTCTTTCAGCACCTCTGTTGCTTTTTTCTGCACTTCTCTTGCCTTCTTCTGTACCCCTCTTGCCTCTTTAAGCACCTCTGTTGCTTCTTTCTGCACTTCTCTTGCTTCTTTCTACACCCCTCTTGCCTCTTTCTGTACCCCTTTTGCCTTTTTGTGCACCTCTCCTGACTCTTTCTGTACCTCTCTTGCCTTTTTCTGCAGTTCTCTTACCTCTTTCTGCACCTCTTTTGCTTCTTTATGCACTTTTCTTGCCTCTTTCTGTACCTCTCTTGCCTCTGTGTGCACCTCTGTTGGTTATTTCTGCACTGCTCTTGCCTCTTTCTGCACCCCTCTTGCCTCTTTCTGCACCTCTGTTGCTTCTTTCTGCACTTCTCTTGCTTCTTTCTGCACCTCTTTTGATTCTTTCTGCACCCCTCTTGCCTCTTTCTGCAACCCTCTTCTCTCTTTCTCCACCTCTCTTGCCTCAGTCTGCCAACTTGTTACCTCTTTCTGCACCACTTAATGCCTGTTTCTGCGATTCTTTTGCCTCTTTCTGCAGTTCTCTTGTGTCCTTCTGCACCTCGCTTGCCTGTTACTGCACCTCTCTTGCCTCTTTCTGTACCTCTGTTGCCTCTTTCTGCACTTCTATTGCTCTTTCTGCACCCTTCGTGCCTCTTTCAGCACCTCTGTTGCTTCTTTCTGCACTTCTGTTGGTTCTTTCTGCACTGCTCTTGCCTCTTTGTATATCCCTATTGCCTCTTTGAGCACCTCTTTTGCTTCTTTCTGCACTTCTCTCTCCTCTTTCTGCACCCCTCTTGCCTCTTTCTGTACCTCTGTTGCTTCTTTCTGCACTTCTATTGCCTCTTTCTGTACCTCTCTTGCTTCTTTCTGCACCTCACTTGCCTCTTTCAGCACCTCTGTTGCTTCTTTCTGCACCTCTGAGTTAGAGGTAGTTTTAATCCCCCTGCCCTATTATGTACTAGGGCCTTACAGGGGAGGTCATGCCAATCACAGGGGTACCCCAACCCATAGTGTACTGTTGAGTGGTATTATTAATATGTCATTTGCTTTCGTTTTTAGTCAGTTTGTAGATGGTAAAGAAAGAACCATTTCTTTTATTTCTAGAGCTTTGACGGGTGCTGAGTTACATTATAGTACAATTGAGAGAGAGGCGCTTGCCTGTGTCTGGGCTGTAGAGAAATTAAAAAATTTCCTATGGGGAAAACCTTTTAATCTAGTCACTGATCACAAGCCATTAGTGTATATGATGGATGTTGTGCATTCTGGAAAAGCTTCTTCAAGACTTATACGACTCATTGCCAGATTGCAAGAGTTTAATTTTGAGATTCAGCACATCTCTGGAGGAAGAAATATTACAGTCGATTGTTTATCTAGGTTGCCAGCCAAAAATGTCAGTGAAGATCTTAATGTTGATCATCATGAGTGTGTAGTTGCTTTGGTGGATATTTTACACAGTTGCGATGGTAACATTTCAGAAACTGAGTGGATCAAGTTTTTGGAAGAGGATGTTTTGTTAAATAAAGTCAAACAGTTTCTTGTACAAGGGTGGCCACCTACTAGGAATCTTGAGACAGGATTACACAGTTTTGCAAGGGTGTCTAGTGAGCTCAGTATTGAGAATGGCATTTTGGTCAGACATAACTTATTTATTCCTCCAATGGGTCTTAGATCCAAGCTAATTGAATTAGCTCATTATGGTCATCCTGGTGTGTCTAGCACTAAGAGATCTCTTAGACAACACTATTGGTGGCCTGGAATGGATGCTTCTGTTGATAAATTTTTTGATGCTTGTGCTGTATGTGTGCAGTCAGATAAACATTGCAAAGTTTCTTGTGAACCTGCTGGTCTACAGGAGACTCCCAAAAGACCTTGGGAGAAGGTATCCGTTGATTTTTCAGGGCCTTATGATACTTTAGGCAGACAGCACAGATTTTTAATTGTGTTGATTGACAATTTTTCAAAATGGATTTATCATACCTTTGTCGAGAATCCTAACACTGATGAGGTTATTAATTTTTTAGAAAATGTTTTTCAAATTGAAGGTTTTCCCAAGTTACTTATGTCGGACAATCGATTTCAATTTATTTCATCAAAAATGGTACAGTTTCTTAAAAATGTGGTATTCAAGCTGAGAGGGCTCCTTTATACTGTCCAAAAGCAAATGGTCAAGTGGAAAGGGCCAACAGATTCATTAAAGATGGCATACAAGCTGCTCTTGAGAGTAAGAAGAACGTTTTTAATTTTCTTAAAGAGAAGCTTTGGTCCTATCATACCACACCTCACTCTGTCACTGGTGTTTCTCCTTATTATTTGATGAGGAGAAGGGAGAGTTGTACTCTTATTTCTCCTTGTTTTGATTTTACTGTTCACAAGGATTTTGATAATGTTGTAGACAAAGTTATGAAAAGTTTGGATGAAGCTGCTTTGAAAAACAAAGCATATCATGATGATGTACACAGAACCAAATCCAAAATTATTTGTGCTGGTGATTGGGTTCGCATCATAAAGCCTGGTTTACAATGTAAAGGTACTTCTGAATTTTCTGCACCTGTACAGGTCATTAGAGTCTCTGACAGTGCTGTTCTTTTACACAAAAGAGGTTGGCGGAACAAAAGTTCCTTAGTTGTACTAAAACCTGGTCAAGAAAAATGTTTAGTGGATTGAATTCTGATGATTCATTTTTTGATTTCAAAGTTTCTAAGGAGAAGTGTGGAGCTGTTGTTTCCAATGTGAGAAACTCTGATATTGATACACGTTTTGTCAGTAGTTTCTCAGACTGTGATTCTAATTCCTTTTCAGAATCATCTAGTTCTGTTGTTAATTCACATGAAATTCCTGTTCCTCATGTCCATGATGTTCCTTGCTCTGAGGGACTGGCAACAGAAAATGCAAATTCTGATGCTTGCTTGAAAAGGGTAGCTAAGTTACCCAAAAAATTAGAAGATTTTGTTTTGGAGTAAATAGTTCCTGTTTTTCTTGTTTCTATTAGTTTTTCTCTTTCTCTTCTTTCCTCTCTATTCTATCTCTCTTACATTTTCTTTCTCGTCTTTTTAAAAAAAAAAAAAGAGACATGTTGAGTGGTATTATTAATATGTCATTTGCTTTCGTGTCTTTAGTGAAATGTAGAATTCTGTGTTGCTAGGTGACCTGTTGGAATGTGAGAAGATTCATTTTATGCTGTGCTTACTGGTGCTGGAGATTCCCTGTTCTCCTCACTGGTGGGTTTTCATATGTTTATTTCTTAATAAACATTTCACCCTCATTCTTTGTGTGTTATCCATCTTTACATGTACCCTAGTGTATGTAGGTGTTTTCACTGTATTCTAAGTGTCTTTCAGGATAGCACTGGCTCCGGGCCTGGTTAGTCAGAGTCAGTTACCACCAGTACCAGTCAGCAAAACGTTGGGGGCACAGGATGACTTTGCAACATGGCCTCTTTCTGTGCCTCTGTTGGTTCTTTCTGCATATCTCTTGCTTCTTGCTGCACTTTTCTTCGTCTTTCTGGAGTTCTGTTGCCTCTTTCTGCATTTCTCTTGCTTCTTTCTGCACCTTTCTTCCTCTTTCTGAACATGTCCTACCTCTGTAGGCATAGTTAGAAATTAGCATTTAAAAACCTTGAAATTCACTGAAAAAACCATAGGTTTCAGGGACGTTATAGTTAGAAATTATCATTTAAAAACCTTTGAAATTCACTGAAAAAACCATAGGTTTCAGGGACGTTCTAGTTAGAAATTAGCATTTAAAAAACCTTAGAAATTCACTGAAAAAACCACAGATTTCATGGACGTTATAGTTAGTTGGAGATTTCACTCGTACAAAACCAGAGAAATTCGGCCGTTATAGTTAGTTGAGCTAACTATAACTCGCGCCCCCGCAATGCACTGCTGATGACATCACATATTACATCATTCATGACATAGTCAGTGACATCACTGATGACATCTCAAATGACATCTTGAGCAGGGGTCTGACTTCTGTGCGCTTCCAGTCATCTGGGAAGGTACCTGTTTTGAAGGTGGTGTTGACGGTGCGTTGTAGTTTGGGTGCGATGGTGGCCGCGGCTCTGTGGTAGATGTGAGGGGGGCAGGGGTCGGTGGGGGCCCCCGAGTGGATGCTTTTCATGGTCGAGGCGGTGTCTTCGGCCGTGATCGGTGTCCGGTGTCCAGTTGAAGATGGAGGTCTAGCAATAAATAAGTATGTTTTATTTTGAGTATATTGATTTCAAGTAAATCATTTTATAGCATTAGGAATTAATTTTTTTAAGTATATATGTTTTTAAATTATTTTGTTTGGTATTGGGTGGGAAATAGTATTAATGCTCAACTGTTAATTAAATTAATTGGGTATTTTGTTAATACATTAGTTTTAATGTAATATATAAGTAAAAAAAGATCAAATGTAAAATCTAATTAAAAATATTAATACATTTTTAGGATGAGAATCAGGTATTAATTGAAACACTAGAGTATTCACTTTTAAATAAATCAGATTTAAAAGGTAAAATGTATATGGTATAAATTATTTTAAAGAACTTTAATAAGTTTTAGGTACGGGATGAAAGGGATATAGAAGCATTGGATGGGGAAGTGTATTAATTCTCAGGTGTGAATTAAAATACTTGGGGGCTCATTACGATGGCGGGCGGAAGCACAACCGCCGTGCTGGCGGATGCAAAAACCACCAGTTACCGCCGGCACGCAGCAGTCCACACGCCCGTCCAATTACGATGCGTAAAGTAGGCCAAACACCGCCGGCAAGCCAGCAACACCGTCCGCCATCAAAGTGCGCCCGTACACGTAGCGGCGCAGCACAACTGACACACACCGTCCGACGAAACACGTCCCGCCCGGCGTATAAATTACGATGCCGCAAACAAACGGCTCCCACGGCTAAGAGACACCGCACGTGAAAGAGAGGCGGTAACACGGACGCAGAGCACGGAAAACGAAGAAGCGGCACCCCGAGCATGAATCCAGCACTGCAGGCCCTCCCCATGCTTCTGCTGATGCACCACCAAGGACGCAACGTACCGCGGAGACTCAGGTAGGCACACACACAACAAGTGCACGCAAACAGCGCACACAGTGCAAGGGCGGAAAAGCGGACAACCCCCCACCAGCGCGTGTACACTACACATCCACCATCGCATCCACATATGACACACAGGCCAAATCCTAACATCGCGGAACACATGTGTACACACCACCTGGGACTAGGAACCAACCACCCCGTCACGGCCACAAAGCGCCGATGACGCCGCCACACATGCGCACAACGCAGAGGCCAACCGCAGCGCC